>QTSX02006517.1:0-144677 GCA_014839935.2 Entomophthora muscae
GGTGAAAAGTATGAATATAAATTTAACTATCCCAAAATAGAATCAGGTGATCTTTAAAGGATACCAGTGGTTCCTAAAAGAATTGGTGTGTATCCACATAAGATTCCTTAAAATTGTGTTCTGAGATGACTACTAATTAAATCTAATTCAACTTGACTTCAAATTCAAATTCACTTCAATTATTTTAAATTTGGTTTGTGGATTTGACAATCTTGAAATTTTGTATTTGTTGATTATTTCAGGCTGTCTTTGATTCAATTGAATTAAAGGAAATCAAGTTGTGCGCTAGAATACTGCATTTCTGATTCATGCATCCCACATTTGCTTGGTGAGTTTTGTCTTCAGTTAATTGGGTTACTTGCAGTAGGGATTTTAAATTTCCAAGTTTAAAAAAATAAAAAATTTCAAATGAGATGGTAGATTTGATTAAAAATGTTATTTTTAACTCCACTGAGTTGTTCACAGTTGTGACTTGAAATTTGGGTGAAGGGTGTGACAACCCTACAATTTTTCTTACATGCTCTAATCTACAGTATAGATTGCCATTAAGGCTGGCCCAGCTGCCCATATTATTTAAAAAGTTATCTTACAGCACTAAGAAAGAGACTGGGGTAGCATTAGGGCATTGCAACAGGGGCTCCAGCCTGGGGTGGTTTTTACAAGGAAGATCCTTACAAGGCTCTGCATACAAAAGGTGATTAGCCCAAGACATATTGCCTGAGGTATAAAGCAGCAGATCTACACTTATGTCCCTCAAGAAGTGGAGTTAAGTGCCTATCTGGGCCACTAACCAGGACTAGCCAGCCAGCAGATGACTGCTTGTTAGTGGAGATGATTGTTTCAATCTAATCAGAGCTGTTTTAATACAATATGATTTTGAGCCTTTTATCTTGGAACAGGTGGCCTGGTAACCCAATCTTTTGTGGATTCTTCAAAGAGCTATTCAGGTGATAGTCCACATGGTGGCCCTCCTGTTCTAGGATATAATTGAAAATTATAATGGTTAAAATTATAAGCTGCATATATGAGAGCCTTTTAAGGGGTGTCAATTAATTGCACAGTAGCTGCAGGTTCAATTCATAAATTAGGAATAGTAATCTGGTTCATACTAGGATATGATTTGACCATTGATTTATTATTCCTGTGGCCTGGTTACCCGCACTTTTATGTTGAATATATCCTTTGGGCTGCATTAGTGTGCGCTTGCAATTATTGGTTGAATCCATTAGTTAGCCAATATCCCAAAATCCTGACAGATGTCCATGAAATAGTTCACTGCTAGTCATTACTGCATCAGATGTAAAGGCAGCTTCAGAAAGCATGGTAGCTGGATTTAAAACTATACCCTGGCAGTTAAAAGCCAATTTAACTCACATTGAGAACGAATTCCTTGTATAAAAAGCTCTGAAGCTATTCCTACTTCTATTTCTGCTGCGGAAAGTTTATGCCCAAACAGAAAATGATTAAAACATACTTACTTTACCTAATATTAACGCTCAGAAAGCTATTAAATTGTTGGGTATGCCCAGGTTAAATAAAATGTGAAGTGCTTTCAATAAAAAGATAATATAAAGTTGAGACATGCATTTTAAGCACCCAGCTGCATCTGCTTGCCAAAGAAATCATACATAGGTTGCTTCAAGGATTAAGTTTCTATTTGAAGAGCATGATGTTAAGATCAAGTTAATTTTTAGTCTTAAATACATGTGATAAACTATAATGCTATCAAGATACCTAATTAGTCAACCCTAGTTTTTAGGATTGAAAGTCAAGTGGCAAAATAATTCTGCTCTTAGCTTGCGATGTAATTGTTTTAGCTTATTTTTTACTATTGGTTTTAGTCAGATCTAAACTTGATGATTAAAAAGAATATATAAAATATGAATTGTATGATGGAGGGTTTACCAAGTTTAAATGTTGCCATTTGAGCTTTTGAAACTTAAATGCGAGAATGCAAAGCATAATTTTAGTGGCTGTCATTTTTTATAAAAGCCCCTCCATCTCCTTCATAAATGCGTCATACTCATCTTTAGGTGGGTTTGCTGAGGCTGGGGGCTTTGATGGAAATAGAAGTCCTGAGGCTAGAAGAGGAGCAGCAGGGATTGAAGAGGAAGGTTCAGAGTCTTCATCTCCAAGGTCGGGTGCGGCATTGATTTTCGGACGAAATAGTTTAATGCTGACGCTATGGGATGAGCTTAAACTAGGAGTCATGTCGGGCACAATAGATTCCTTTGGCTCTACTGATGTAGGCACTTGGTTGGATACAGTTTTGGTACGCTTGCGAAGTAAAGAAGTAGGGACCAACGATGTCAATTCCTTCTTTAAATCTCGGAGTTTAGGCTCAGCACTGATTACAGCGCCTTCAGCAGAAGCCAAAGGATTGATGGCAGGATGGGTGGGTGGGGCTCGAGGCGGGTTAGAAGAGTTTGAACTTGTACGCATGTATGTTTCTGCGGGATTGGAGAGGATATCAACTTGGCCTTTGGCTAAAAGTTTAAGCAGAAGCTAATAACACACTTACGTTGGGTCGAAGTGTCATGTGGTGGCCTATAGTTTTGACGAGCCTGGATCTTGGGGGAAGCTGGTTGGGTGGTCTCAAAGGAGGGCCTCCAACTGGGGGTGGTGGTATTTGGAAATTGGGAGGAGCGTGGAAATGGGATGGATGGAACATCTGGTTGTGTATTGGAATAGGCCCGGTTGGCATGTGTGGGGGAAGCTGCCCTTGAAAAGGTGAAAAGTGTGGAAATCCTGCCATGGGCTGTGGGGGACCATAATTGGGGATGAAATGGTGTGGAGGAGCAGGAATTCCCGGTATGGTTGCATGAACGTCAGGTCGCATCTGATTGATGTGAGCAGGATGGGGAAATGAGGTCTAGGCAACAAAGCAGTTGGAGGTGGTGGATTCATTGGTAAAGAGGGAAGATAATCCAAGCCAGGAATAGGAGTTAAAGCAAAGGAAGGTGGTGCACCAGGTGGTAAAGGGGGCATATTAGATTCGTTTTGCATTTGAGCAGCTATTGCTTTGGATGAGAATGTCTCCATTAGATTCATCCTTTTCACCAATATTGTCGCTATTCTTCAATGTAGATTCAGGCCCCTCATCGGGTAATTCAATTCCAGTATCAGACACTACTTCATTCTTATCAGAATCCTCGGAATCAGAAAGTGAATCACTATCACTTTGACTGGAATTTTCACTGCCTTTAAAAAAAGTAAGAAATGCATTATCTTTAAGCTTCAATAAAAGGTAAATAATACCTTCATTTTTGGAACCATTCTCATCTTGATTTTCAAATCTATCATTGCTTCCTTCTGAATTTATTAAAAAGACAAACCGAAAATTACCAATTTCTTGATAGGCTTGTCCAGGCGGTGGGATACCATATGGGTTAAGGGTTGGGTGATAGTGCACAGAGCGAGTTGGGTCTTTGGGAAGCTTACTAGACTCCTCTGCTGACTTGGAAGTTTTAGTTTCTTCCTTGCGAGCTTCTTCGATCTTCTGCTTCCCAGCAATCAACCGCTGAAGCTTTTGTTTCCCTGCCGCATCGAGGCGCCCCTCTTCATCTATTTAAGTTTCCTTCAGTCGATAATTCTGGAGTAAAAATATTAGGCCAGTGCCCGAGAGATAAAAGGGGATCGAAAATACCTAAGCGGGTATATTTTGCAATATCAGCAGCAATCTTGGTTGGATCTTTTTGGAGGAGAAGCTGATCTCTTAACTTTTTACGCTCAAGTTTATTCTAAACACCATAAATACCAAAATAAAGTTAACCCTCACCTTTTTAACTTCCTTTTTATGCTGCGCCCTTCCTTCAGAATAGTTAATAGATATTCATGAAATTAAAGCAAAAAATACTAACGGTGTGCATCGGCAGGATTAATGGATTTGTCTTTCTTGCCCATAATAGCAGCAAAAAATCACAAGCACAATATATAAAATTATTGGGGTTAAAGTACTACTTGGAACGTTTAAACCCAATATAATTTGGCGATGTGTTTAAAAACAGCTTTAAAAATGTATTCTACAAACTGAGGCGGCTTTATGGAGACAAGTTTCTCCTGACATTCTAATTTGTGATCTCACTCGATTGAATTGAAACCAGCTTCCTAAGCATTGCAGGGTCTGAAAATAGGTAATGTCGCTGGTTTTATGACATTAAACCTTACTTTTTTAGATTGAAGAAGCCAAACCTCTTCAGCACTATACCCACTTTTTAATTCCAAGTATTATTTATTAAATTTAAAGAAATATTACAAGCAATAATCCAACTTTTAAACTAAATCAAGATTTAAGCTTAGTTATATTTACTACTTGAAAAGTTTAATACTAGATATATCATACTAAATGCAGTCTGTAACTACCCATTGCTTATATTATTCTCTAATTGGATGATTATATATAAATTTTATATCGGGGTGCAATTACAAATATTGGCTAAAATATTTGTATCTTCTAGATAAACAATAAATTTCATTATTTTTATTCAGCCTCGAGAACAAAACTATCTACAGTAGTTCTAAAAACTGTGAGGATAAGCAAAAAAACTCAGTCAATTTTTTTGAAAAGGGTAGATTTATATTGATTCACCATAGATTTGGTACCGCCTTAGTTAGGTTTCTTGGCTGAAAAATCTTATATGGCCGACCTTTTTATCCTCACATCTTTGAGAAACTCTGCACTTATTTCCAATATATTTTAGTTGAGAAAAAACAATCTGTGTATTGCTAGTTTTTCTTGTATGTTCAATTTTTGTTTGGATTGTATCCATAAATGGTCTTACTACCAATTATTACAGTTTAAATATAGGATGATTTATTATAATACATATATATATTCTTATTGATGTAAAATAACAATTGGGTTCAGAAAATACTAATAATAAAATGGATGTTAAGATACCAGGTCCTGTTAGCTGGGCTGTTGGGCAAAGGGTCGGGCAGCTATAAGGGTTGGTGGGCATGGCTCACCACAGGATTGATGCTAACTTGATAACATACAAGATCAACTGTCCTAACATGGACCAAGGTCCCATTAGTGATACTATGGAGCCAATAAGGCCTATGAAAACAATATAGAATAATCCAAATAGTTGATTGAAAGGGCTATCTGAGGTATGGGCAATTAAAGATGGTCAGTTGAGCTTGGGAGGTGGTTCCATGAGGACCAAGTATATGGGTAGATAATTCTACTTGTTGTTAAACACCTGTAGTGGTATGGTATATCAAATACCTTCTCTATTAATTTGTTTGTGTTTTCTTTTTAGAGCTAGGGGTTCAGACAAGGGAATGTTCTCTAAGGTGAAGTCATTATAGTCCAGGTTGAGAGAATACTCTGTGAAGTTTATTGGCTTGTAAGATAAGCCTGTGAGTTCAAAATAGTTGGGCCAAGGGTCTTCTGGTGGCTCAGCTGGACTATTGATGTGAGCAACAGAGCCAGAGGGATAAAATCTGGAAAATAGAAAGCTATAGTAATATAAGAATATAAGTTGAGTGAGCCAGAGGGCCATTCACTCTTTATTTCAAAATGGCAATGTAAATTATCTTGGATTAAAAAAGGATATGTACCCTTCTTGCTGGTAACTGTGGTGAAGTCAACTAAGTAATTTTCAAAACTATTGAGATAAACAAAAACAACTCAGTTATGAGGGGCTGGATGTACTGGTATTATGGCCGCTGCCAACACACAAAACATCCAGTCATTTTCTGGTTTGGCGCCAATCCAATATTCAGTTCAAAATTCCAGACATGGCAACAAACTAATCTCACATGACTTTTCCAAGTATCCAGCAATCTGAATCCAATTCACACATGACCTCCCCTATCTTTGATCCAACTTAAGTCCCCACTACAGCGCAAGCTATATAAGTCTAAAGTATTATCCAATAAAAAATACTTTTTTCTTCTTTAAATCTATATTTGAAGCTTCCCAAAAGTTGCTCCTCATCACTGGTAGCAGCTACGGTTTTTTGACTACACCCATGAAAGAGAAAATGACTGAACAGAACCTGCCCACTTTTGCTCACGTACTCAACCAGGCCACATCCCAGGATACCTGGAAGACATACTTCTGCACCCACAAGATTGACAAAGATATACCTAGTGGATTCACCGTATTAAAAGGACTGGCCATACCCAAAGTTTGCTCCAAGATAATTCAGTACAGTAGTTTTAAAAGCTATGGCAACAACCTAAAATACCTCAGATTTAAAAAAAATGATTTCAGATTTAAACTAAATCCAACTATCAGGTTGAAATATACACTCTCTTAACAGGGTTTATTGGTGTTAATGGGCAAAATGAGTCAACACAGCAAAGAAGTGCTCACACGCAAAGCAAAACCATTCAAAATACAATCCAAAATACAATGAATCACAAACAAAATGGTGTGAGTTGACTTTTGGTGTACATATGTTTACTATTTGAATCAGTGACAAAATACACACAAGTAAGTTGATTCAAAACTCAATCCAAAAACAAAACACAATAGCAACTCACTATGTAAACAAAATCACTCAATCAGTGTGTGCAATGGATTGTAATCAAGAATGATACCAAAAAATATAAAATAAGGCATGCAATCTGAAGCAATTTTTTTAAAAATATTGTGTTGGGTGCTTAATTTGGGGTAAAATCTGGGAAAATGGGTGGATTTTTATTATTATTCTAAAATGGGTGTTGTAAAACCAAAAACAACTAACTAAGAAACAAAAAATCTATAATTGGGATACTGGGTGGGAAAAACTCTAATTAAATATCCATATTCAGATAAAAGCAAAAAGTAAAATTAGGGAGTAACTTAATTAAAATTTATTACATATTTTATTAAATTTTAAAATGGAAGGTACACAACAACAGAGTGACAATGCACTTGTTGTGCGCCGCAGTTGCCCCCTCAGGTCAAACAATAGAGTTAGTGTAACCCAATTGCCTACTCAGGAAGGAGATGGGAGAGGAGAGTTCAATAGTGACGCTGCACTGACACAGCCGGTTCAAGGAGCACAAGCTGCTAGGGTGCAGAGCATCAACCCTTGGGTCCCCAAGCTGACCTGGAAGCCCACCAAGGTTACCACAACAAAAACGGTTAGAAACAAGGAGGTAGAACTTACTTTGTATGTGTTTCATGTTGTGTACCGGCAAGAGTTGGTCCCATCAGTCATTCTGAAGAAGGTGTAGCCTGTACTTGACACTAGCTATGAGCCCTACACCAGTGATGGCAACCAGGAAGAGAATGAGGAGCCCAAGCTCTACAGAACTGATAAGGGACAACTGGTGTTAAAAAAGTTTTTAGCTTTCTATACCAAGGTACCTATGCCCTGTGTTGTGCCCAATGCCAACAAGTCAATCCCCACCGTTAAAAAGCCCGCCCATAAGTGCATCCCTGATATCAAATGCATCATCCTGCTTAAGCTAATGCAGCAATCTGATGATTACAAGGTGGCCACAGCTCTTGTTGGGGCGGATCCCAAGTATGCCTCAAAGACCTTCAACAAGTTCATCAATACTGTCTGAGTCCTTGCTGTGGAGAAATCCTTGTGTGTGTCAACCATGCTCACCAAGGAGCACAAATGAGCAATCTGTCAGTGGATAACCCAAGTATGTCATCTTTCACTGGCAAATATACAGGCCATGGTCAAATCTACTTTTGGGGTTGAGGCCTCAATTTCCTTTTACTATCATCTGGTCAAGGGAATGCACTTTTCCTGGAAAAAGCTCAGGGTATCCCCCTACAATTGTAATAGCCCAGCCAACATTGACATCCAGAAAAATACGCAGAGGCATACACTGCCCTCAAAGCCAAGGAGACAGTCAAATTCTATTACATTGAAAAATCAGCATTTGCCTTGTCAATGAACAATGGGTATGTCCCAAAAGGCTCAAATGACAGGGTGGCTTGGCGTGCTGCAGTCTGCTCCACAGCCTATTTGATGGTGGCTCTCCTTGGTCCAAAGGGGGTTGAGCTGTATCAAATGATATTGGGTTCTCACAATAGCCGTACCTTTCTATCATTCCTCCAATTGGTCCAGGAGCACCTGAGGCGCACAAGCCAGGGCTTCACCAATGTAATTGTGCTGGACAATGTTGGTCTCCATAAAGTGGCTGATATTATTGAGGAATTCCCAATGATTGACACTAGCATTGAAGTGGGCCCCCAGCAATTGGCCACAGCAAATTTGCGCCTTCTCTTTCTCCCTGCTTGTTTGCCCTTCCTAAATCCCATTGAGGAGGTCTTTGGGTGGCTCAAGCATGTTGTCAAGCAAGGGACCCCAACTGGGACTGAGTACCTCTTTGATTTGCTGTAGGCCGGGATCCACACCCTCCCAGCTGAGACTGTGGCCAAATTCTATGGCCACGCTGATTTGTTCATCCCTGTGTGCCTTTCCAAACAGCCAATCAATTAAAAGCTTATCTTTTCCAACTTTTTTATATTATCTAATTTACTATTTAAGATTTATGATTATCATTTTATTATTTAGAAGCTTCTAAGCCCACAATCACATTCAGCGGGAACATCAATGAAGGTTTGTAATTTATTTATTTTATATTGATTTTTTTATTATGCCATCTGAGGTTATCCCAAATGCTCAATACTGGATTATACAAATATATTTATATCACTTTTGTCAAATAAATATAAAAATCAAATTAAAAAAGTTAAATGTAACATGTACCAATTAGAAGTAGATTTTATTGACATATATTACTATGCTTTTATTAAGACCTTCTCTAGGATATATTTTGAAAATCTTGTTTGCTAAAATAAGAATTAGAAAATTTTATTATAATAAAAATAATATTAATTGTAATGAAATTTATTGGAAGAGAGAATTTATTAAGAATGCCTGTAGTGAGTTCTTCTGTATGTACCCACCCCGCAATGGAGGTGGCACACAACCTCCACTGCCACACCGTGGATGGTGGATACACCCTGGTTAAAATACTCCCGCCTGTTGGTGAATGGGAGTAGGGTCAGGTACAAATGGAGGAGCAGCTTCTCTGGCGGGGCTGCAAACCTGTAGATACCAGCCAGGACCAGGGCATCCTGGATGACGTGATCCACTGAGTCATACCTGGGGGAGAACTTCTTACCGTCCAGGGAGAGCCTGGCCTCATTGATTCCTAGGAGGACCCCATCAAGATCCTCCACGCTGGCGCCCATTCAAAAGTAGAAGAGATACCTGAGGTAAACCACCAGATGAAGCTTTTGCCCAGTAAAGGCTTCTGTGAACTCGCACAATTTGTTGTATACTGCACTTATTTTTTTCTCATGTTTAGTTTTTGCAAAGATGAGATCCATTGACAGAGGAACCCCCGTCTTGTTGGCACTCCAGGCCAGACCAAAGTCTGCCAGGAAGAGTCTTGGTCTTTACAGCTGTTGCATCTGCAACAGCCAGTTTACCCACTGTGTGCCCAAAGTTCTCCAACAGGTAAGACAGGGTGTGCTCCACAGGAAGCACAAGCAAGCAGCTGTGTATCCCCGGCCCATCTCCAGTATATTCTTGAAGGAAAGTGCCGCCAAGACGTCCCAAACAAGCTCAATGGAGTTTACACAGTAAACTCCACTGAGAACCACTGGGTCCAGGCGGACCAGTTGGGCATCCTTGTAGGCAGTAACTGCCCACTCAAATGCCCCCTTAGCATGTGTTAGCTCAGCCAATGCCTCCCATGACATCAGAAAAGTACCATGAACACAGTTCTCCATCTCCTGCAAGACAGGGGGGACAGAAATAGCTGCCTTGCCACATGATTGGCGTAATTGGCGTAGAAGGTGGGGGGGAAAGGGACTAGGTCCCAGCAGAGTTCACCATCAACGTTTTCTAAAAAAAGTAAGTATTTGGAAATTTTTATTAATTTTATTTTTAGGTTACCTTCTTGTGTTTCCTCTTTGCCGGCAGCTTCAGTAGGCTTAGCCATTCTTGGCGCAAGCAGTTGGGTGGACAATTCTTTATCCTCAGTTCTTGCTCACTTGACTGGCTTGAGATGTGCATACATCTCAGGATTGTCAACCCAGATGGATAGCGCGGAGAAGGCAAAGGACTTGAATTTGAGGCCTTTTACCACAGTTTTCTGGACATTTAAGATGTTTTCAATGGTTGTTTTGGATGTGTCTGGCATCTTGGTCATGAGTGCCTTAGAAGACACCTTGTCAATTTTGTCCCCAATAAGGACAGTGGCCTTGACTTTTGCTTTGACCTTGCAGTTAATGTCTTTGATTTTTGCAATTGCATGGTCCAGATCTTTTAATAACTTCCCCAATTCTCTCATTGATTTTTTACTAACCTTTCCATATGTTTTTATAGCTTTCATCCCAATAAGCTCTGTTTTATTATACTACTATTTCCTCTTTGTTTATTCCTGTTTGTTTTCCCATTTACTACATTATCCTATTTTTTACCCATTGTGTATATGTTTTACGCTTAACTCAATATATGTTGTTTGCTTTGTGTTGACATTGTTTCCTTAATTGCCATATTATTTTTGGCGCTTTGCACTGCCCCTTGTGATAATATTAACAACAATTTGGTGATCAGCTAAATTTGAATTAGAAAATTATAGGTTAATTGTGTTTATATAAAGTTGTTATTGATCTAAATTAAAACCTTAATAATAAACTTTAAGCCAATCAGGAGCTGAGTGATAAAGTTATTGTTGTGACATAAAGGGTCATTCAATAATTCTTTGATGTATGTGCGCTAATTAATATGATTGGCTGAATGTTTTGTCATTATACACCATTGCTGCTGTGGAAAGTTGTTGATGGACTAGTGCTAACCCAGCAGCTGATTGGGCACTAGTCCATTGATAACTTGCCACAGCGGCAATGGTGTATAATGACAAAACATCCAGCCAATCATATTAATTAGCGCACATGCATCAAAGAATTATTGAATGACCCTTTATGTCACAACAATAACTTTATCACTTGACTCCTGATTGGATTAAAGTTTATCATTAAAGTTTTGAATTTGGATCAGTAACAACTTTATCTAAAAACAGTTAACACTATAATATTTCTAAATCAAATTTAGCTGATCACCAAATTGTTGTTAATATTATCACAAGGGGCAGCGCAAAGCGCCAAAAATAACTGTGTTCTGGATCTAGATACATGGCATAGTAAATATATGATTTTATAGAAATAAGCTGAACATAAAGAATAAAACCAATTATAAAAAAAGAGAACATGAACAATTAAATTCAAAATAAAGATAATATAAATAGAAAATGTTTGGTGACAGGGGTTTATTGGGGCAGGGGAGAGTGATGCCTAAGAGGCAGAATAACGCAGGAAGGAAGACATAGAGGCGGTGCTGGCCTGGGGGTCTGGGATTGGGTGGGTTGGGCTTGCAGGTTAGGGGTGTTGGTGGTGGGGGTAGAAGTAGGAGGATTTTGCGTGATGGCCGCCATATACCGCTTCTCATATTCCTCATCTGTCATTGCCTTGATTGATTGATAGGTGGCTGTGGCACAGGGTGGGAGGCAATTCTTATGTGATTAGTTGCCCATGTTCACATGGAAAACCATTTGAGCAAACAAGTCAGCCACTATTTGGTGACCAAAGAGAGAATTGTGGTCAAGGACCCCAAGATAGAGGTTGTTAAAATCCTGAGGGCAGCGCTCCTGGAGTGTATCTCCAATGTTTTAGAAAACAACATCACCCAGATATGTTTCTGCATGGCTGGCTGGGTACACAGAGGCCTGGTGCCCGTGTTGCTGGATGGCCTCAAGGGCGGTGGAGCTACCCTCTATCTGGTGGTTCAGAAAACCCAGTGCTTGGAATTCGAGCCATCCCAGGAGTCAAGTAATCCACTGAGGATGTGGCTGTACTTGTAGCCATTGGTAAAATCTGGTTTTGTCCAATAATAGACAGAACCCTTGACTGAAACAGCCAGAAACACACCAATGAAAGTCCCTTTCTTGACCTTCTTCCTTCCTTTTTGAGTGGCGGCTCTTCCTTGTTTGCCAAAATCATCAAAAGCTATTGATAGCTTGTAGTAGGAGATGAACATGATGTCATTTGTTAGACTAGTCAAGCATCAAACCAGGGTTGATTTGATGGCAGGATTATATGGGGAATCCTCAGCGCCATCCCATTGGTTAAGCAACATTGGTTAGCACACGGACTGACGCCACCTTCCCATACATCCAGAGCTGCACCATGCACTCAGACCCCCAAATGCCATGGTGTGCAAGTTGCTTCTGAACCTGGTTCAAGGGAAGCTTGGGGTACTGCTGAAGAAGGTCAAGCATGATTGGGTAGGCCTCTGTGATTTGGGACTTGGGAGCCTTCTTGGGCTTCTTGGCTGTCCCAATCAGATTCCCCTTATTCATCAGGTTGTTGAATTCCTGCATGACAGTAGACCAGGTAAATTTCAATTGGTCAGTGTTGTGTTCTGAGGCGCGGCACAGTCACACAACAGGAAATCCTAACCTCAGGATTGGATTTGTACTAAGTCTTGGTTAGATGTCAGGGAAGGCAAATGTGTTTACCTTGCGGCCCTGGAATAATAATCTCTACTAGTTGTGGCTAGAGAAAAGCAGAAGTACAGAAGACACAAAGACAAATTTGAATAGAACTTAATTTTTATTGGTGAATTTGAAATGTATTATATAGTGGTTAGGAATTCCACAAAACACTACCAGGACAGTAGGATCACTTGCCACTAGCATTAGTGGGGTAAGTGAGTTGCGCAGGATCAAGAAACCAAACAATTGAACTTCCTGATTCAGTCATTAACTCATCTTGAGAGGCAAAAGCAAAAGCAGGAGATTCATCCTCAAAATGGCCCACCAAAGGCAAAATTGAAACATGGTGAATAGCAGTATTCACAACATTGCCCTCCCCTATATTGGCCTTAGGGGGTAATATTTAGAAGGAACTTTGCATGCACTCAAGCAAAAGGACAGCCACTGGAGAGGAGCTTTAAAGTGTACTTGGACCCTTGCTTAAAAGTCACTTCTAAAGAGCCAATCTATAGAGATTCCAACTTATATATGCAACCACCTACTCTGTGTTGGTAGTAAATTACATGGTCACCAACATCAAACTCAGGCAGGGTGGAGCGTCCAGCATTAATGGGAGAGGGTTCAAGCATCTTATTCTTGTATGCAGAAGTATAAGCAGTGGCCTGTATATCAATTATGCAGTTGACTAGATCCTTTATGTGGTTGTCGGGATTCATGGCTTTGTCAGAGGTAAGCAAGGGGGCCCCCAAGAGCAAAGGGGCAGTAGTCTCTTGCCCATATAACATAGCAAAAGGGGAATATCCAGTGACACAATGTTTGTTAAGGCAATATGCAAAGAGAGCAGAAGGTAAGTATAGGTCCCAGTTGGCAGTGTCAGAGTAGGTGAGCTTCCTCATGATGGAGACCAGTGTTGAATTAGCACGCTCAAATGCCCCATTGGTAGAAGAATTGTAGGGGGCAGAGAAAGACTGATGAGACCCCAAAGCTTTGACAACAGAAGTTACCAGCTTGGCATTGAAGTTAGTCCCATTATTGGAGAGCAACACTTGAGGACAGCCATGGCGGTAGAAAACATCTTGTAGCAGGAAGGCAGCAGTTGTCTTAGCCATGATGTCTTTTGTTTTGGAAAGCCTCTACCAACTTGCTGAAATAATCAACCACAATCAGAATAAAGCAACACCCAGAACATGAGTGGGGGAGAGGACCTACTGCGTCAATGCTGATAGTGTGGAAGGCATGTTGTGGAGGGACTAATTTGAACTTGTGGGCAGCAGCTCAAGGCCTTTGCAGTTGGTAATTGTGGCAGCTAGCTATGACGTCTGGGATCAGCAGGCAAAGGTTCTCCCAGAAGTAATTCTTTTGAAGCCAGTCAAAGGTCTTGGCAATGCCTCCATGCCCAGTCTCTTTATGAGCATGCAAATCCAACAAGAGGCAAATACTGGAGCATACATAAGGCAGATATTGGTCTTGTACCTTCTTGAAGAGCTGATTGTTGCGTATGAGGGTATCTTTGGATAGCTTGGACAAGGTCAGTTGTACTTCTTCTGTCTCACTTTCCCACAAAGACGGGTACCCAATTAGTTTGTATAACTGATCAGCCTCTGCAGGGTGCAAAGCAAGAATGGGCATTCTGGAGAGCCCATCAGCATTCTGGTGTTGAATCCCAGGGCGGTGGAGCACCGTGAAGTTGTATCCCTGCAGACATAGAGCCCATCTAGCTAGGCGCCCTTCAGGCTCCTTAAGCTGTTATAACCACTTAAGAAAAGCGTGGTCAGTGACAACTGTGAAGTGGGTACCATATACATAGTGACAAAACTGCTTGACTGCATGTAATACGGCTAGGCACTCCTTCTCTGTGACACTATAGTTCTTCTCATGCTTGTTTAGCACGCGGGAAGTGTAAGCCACAGGATGGTCTACACCCTTGTTGTCTAGTTGGGCAAGAAAAGCTCCAATACAAGATAGCTAGCATCAGTGTATAGGATGAAATCCTTATCATAGTCAGGATACATGAGGATTGGCGCCTCTTTGAGCTTTTGCTTAAGGGTCTCAAAGGCTTGCTGTTGACTGGCGGTCCATTCAAAAGGGACATTACATAATAGCTGGACTAGAGGTTCACTAGTATTGACAAAGTCAGGGATAAACTGTATGTAGTAGCACATCATCCCCAGAAAGACTTGTACTTCTTGCAGGTTGGTAGGTGGAAGCATTTTGTCAATGGCTTCAACCTTCTTAGTCATTGGTCAAATCCCAGTCTGGGTTACTTCATGGCCTAAGAATTCAAGACGCTCTTTGAAGAAGGCGCACTTAGAAGGTTTTAGTTTGAGGCCTGCTTCTTGAATCTTTATGAACACCTCTTTGAGATGAGCCAGGTTATTGGTGAAGGTAGCGCTGAAAACCGTTATATCATCCAAGTATACTAGGACACACAACAACTTCAATTCACAGAGGATGGAGTCCATGGCCCTTTGGAAGGTGGCTGGGGCATTGCAGAGTCCCTGCGCATGCAAGTAGGCTCAAAAAGCCCTTCAGATGTAATGAGTGCGGCTTTTTGACAATCCTTGGGTGATAGGTCAACTTGCCAGTGTCAATCTGATGGATAACACCTTTGGCTAACCCATAGTTGGTACTGTCCTTAGAAAAGATGTTGGAAAATTGGTCTAGTAAATCTAGCATCTCTTTCTGTTGAACCAGGGACAGCTGTGGGAAGTCTTGTGTAGTGAACAAGGATAAGACTTGAGGCTCATCTTCAGGTAGGTTAAAATCCTGGAACGTGCCAAAGGGATGAAGAGACAGGACATCAGAAGCGCTCAATAACTTGCCATATCCAACAACCTGACCCCTAGACATGGTCATGGGGAGTGCAGTCAGGTTGGCTACCAACAATTGAACAGGGTCCTTATGAGAGACATCTAGGATTCTGGTACAGAGATAATGTTTGTTGCGCCCTAATGAGGGGGGAGAGTACAACTCCAAGAAGGTTTGTTCAGGTAGTTCATATGATATCTGGGAGTCCAGGATGGCCTGGGAGCCAGGTGGGATGGTGACAGCAGACATGGCTAGGAGAAGGATCCCCTCAGATGCAGGACAAGCCATGGGTGGACATTTCATGTTGGAGGAGTGAGTAAAATATTTGAGGTTGAAAACCCCAGTGGGATACTCCAAGGCACATGTCTTGAGCTGTTTCCCGGAAACTTTAACCGGCTCTTCAAAAATCAGAGGGACTTCATATCCCAGAATAGAGAGGTAACCATCTTTTAAGTTGATTATCCCATTATATTCCCTAAGGAACTGAATGCCAACTAAGAGATTGTAACTCTCTTTTTAAGACAACTGCTGGCGCAGCTAGGAGAAGCTTGCCAAACCACATGGGTAGAGCGGAGTAAGCCCCTATGGCGCAGGTCATAGACAGTCCAGCCGTGCCATATGGCTGGTGATAATTAAGGTCAAGAGCAAGTTTGAGTTTCTTCACAAGCTTGTAGGAGACAACGTTGACTGGCAAGCCATTATCTAGAACGGCCTTGATCTTCACTTTTTGAATGGATACCTCTACTTGAGTGGTAGTGCAACCAAAGGGGGGAAGGGCAGCCAAGATATCTTGAGCCTCTGCTAGTTTCTTATCCCACTTCTCAATCATGTATCTTTATCCCGGGAACTCCTTATAGACAGTCTGGAGGGGGAGCAAAACAGATACATTCTTGAAGACAGCGTCAGCAACCTCAGCAGCTTCTTCTGACAACTCTACTAGCACATGGGACCTCTTGGCTTGAGTGAGGTAAGGGCAAGAGACAATTTCTTTGGCCTCAGGCAAAGGATTAGCGGTAGTTGTAGTCTTTTCTGAGCGCAACTTATAGGGGACTGTAATAGTTTTGGGAACAGCCAGAACAGAGTACCCATATGCATCAGCGCCGTCAGTATCAGAGTCATCCAAGTCAGAGTCATCAGAGATATCATGAAACAAGAGGAGGATAGGAGGAGCCTCATTGTTAGCAGGCTCAGAGTCAGCTATAGAGGGAGGGATTGAAAGAGACTGGGAAGAATTGTCAACTGAGAGTGTCTCTGCCTCTAGGTTGACTGTTATTTTCCCGCCTGCTCTTTTGGATCAGCTCCTTCAACCCGTGGGTTGGTGCAGACTTGAGAATAGTGACCTATCTGACCACAATTGTGGTAACCTTGGCGTCAAGGAGGGTTTTGCAAGTTCATGGTAAGAATGTGGGGACCACAGGAAGATGAACCAGAGTTATAAGTAGCTCAACCTTCTCTAACAACTGCGCCAGAATAGGTAAGGTGTATATCCTGCAACAACGTCTTTATGCTCTTCATGGAGGAAAGCATAGCCTTGTGGGCTTTGAAGTGAAGGCATAGAAGTTGGTTAACCTTGAGGGCTTGAGCATAAGCCATGTAGGCTTCATGGGCTATCAACTGTCTGCTTGTGATCAGTTGCTGTCCTTCCATGTAGAATTGGTCTGTAAACTCAGCTAGTGTCTCTTTAGGCTTGAAAGCAATATACATGAAGGCGTCCTTCTTTACTTCCAGGCTAAGGTCACCACCAAACTCATCAATCAGAAGCTGCTTCATATTTTCCCACGTCTCAATGGAGGGCAACTCAGGCACCACCACCTCCTGGCAAGTTGGATGTAGACAGGTCAGAATATGTTCTTTCTTAACATTGTCTGAAGCTTGTCTCATGGCAGTTTTGTAGATAGTTAGGAAAGCTGCAATGGTTGAGATTTTAGGATCTAAGACTTGCTTAAAGGTAAGCTTGAAGTGTGCTTTGGGGGTTGTACCATCATTGTTGTTATTGAGTACGTATATATGCGGGGAAAACTCTGCTTTGGATTCAGAGGGGGGCTGTCTAGCCCATAGCTGACAAACACTTTCTTCTAGGGTAGTAAGGGTCTCAACAGTGCAGGCACCCGTATTGATAGCTTGAGTGAATTGTTGTGCAGTAGTATCTAAGCGTTGACCTTGAGTGGCCACTATTGTGGAGAGTTCAGCCATTTGCAAAGTAAGGGATGGCCCCACTGAGAGGCAAGGGGCAAACCTATCATTCACAGAGTCAATTGTGTCATCCATCTCTTGTATGTCTCTATCCAGTTCAGTATGGTCCCGCTTCAATTGATCCACTTTGTTAGCTAGAGCAGTTAGTTCCCTAGCGCATTGGATTTGAGGAGCTCCTAATAATCCAGGGCAGCAACCATCTTCATCAACAACCCCAACTGGACTAGCAGCAGTTGCCATCATCTCACGTAGGGCGACAAGTTCCTGCTGTAGCTCCGCAACTTGAGCAGTCAATTCAAGCACCTGGGGATCAGGTTGAGGGGCTTGGGCAGGACGTCCCTGACTGCGGGTAGTGATAGTAGCTTGAAAATGGCATCCCATATTCTTTGCTCTCAATCTGCCAAGTCATCAGAAGGGGAGGGAGGAACATCTGGCTTGGGTGTAGATAGCTCATTCACTTGACTCTGGAGTTTAGCTATAGTAGCAGCGGTGGCAGCTCTCTCTTGTTCAAATGCTGTACTGAGTTCATTAAGGCTGCTAGCAGCAAATTCTGCTACCTGCTGTAGTTGCTCAAAGGAATATACACTGAATTCATTGAGTTGTTGCACAAGTTGTTTGAAGTCAGTGAGATAAGCATTTAAGGTAGAATATACTTGAGTTTGCCAGGGTTGTTCTAGCTGGTGAAACTTGTGTAGGTGTTCTCTCACGTATTTGAGGATGGACTGGCGCATTTGTTCAATAGAATTAATCAAACAGGTCTGGGAAGTGACAGAGTTGCGTTGGTTGTCAAATACCAAGGAAAACAGAGAATGAATCCACTGTTGGTAGGCAGCAAACTGGTCCCAGTGATGAGTAACTGCTGCTTGCAGAGACAAGATTTCTTGGACATGGAGTCCCAACACCATTTTATGGTGGACTAAAGCAGGCTGCACAAAGGACAATAGTAAGTGCTCAGTGGAGCCAGCTGCTGAGAGGAGATGTTGCAGAAATTGAGGAGCCACAATTAATTTGTAGTATTCAGCCCAACTGAACTGCAACTGAAGACAAGGGATGGCTCCTTCACAGGCTATCTCAAGGGCTACTGACATGACTTGCTCCAAGTCAGGGGTACCCATGGGGTAAGAAACTAGATAGGGACCATTCCCAAGGTTCAGTATAGTAGGGACAATAGGCAGGTTGGCAATATCTTCCTCAATAGGAGGACTGGTTATTTCAGGTGAAGTTGACTCTTGTATAGGCGGAGGCAAAGGACCTGAAAACGTGGATGTGAAAGGGATAACCAAGGGGCTTACAGCCCCTGTAGTGAGCACCATTTTTGTTGTGTTCTGAGGCATGGCACAGTCACACAACAGGAAATCTTAACCTTAGGATTGGATTTGTACTAAGTCTTGGTTAGATGTCAGGGAAGGCAAATGTGTTTACCTTGCGGCCCTGGAATAATAATCTCTACTAGTTGTGGCTAGAGAAAAGCAGAAGTACAGAAGACACAAAGACAAATTTGAATAGAACTTAATTTTTATTGGTGAATTTGAAATGTATTATATAGTGGTTAGGAATTCCACAAAACACTACCAGGACAGTAGGATCACTTGCCACCAGCATTAGTGGGGCAAGTGAGTTGCGCAGGATCAAGAAACCAAACAATTGAACTTCCTGATTCAGTCATTAACTCATTTTGAGAGGCAAAAGCAAAAGCAAGAGATTTGTCCTCAAAATGGCCCACCAAAGGCAAAATCAAAACATGGTGAATAGCAGTATTCACAACAGTCAGCAATCTGATCCCAGGACAGACCCTGCAGGT
Source organism: Entomophthora muscae (assembly GCA_014839935.2). Lineage (NCBI taxonomy): Eukaryota > Fungi > Entomophthoromycota > Entomophthoromycetes > Entomophthorales > Entomophthoraceae > Entomophthora > Entomophthora muscae. The sequence continues at coordinate 19,268 of QTSX02006517.1, forward strand.
TCAGTGCCACAATTTCCTGGAGAATTTGAGCGGTGATGATTTGTTGCTTGGGGCGCTGGGCTGCAGCAGCTGAAGCCTGATTGGTTGAGGGGGGGCAGGTTGGCTGGTGGCAAGAAGTTATTCCAAATCAAGGTTGTCATTCCGATTGGTTGGTTGACGGGCAGCTTGTGTGGGGGTGGGTATGGGAGTGGGGGCAGAGTTAGACATAAAGTGACTATTGAACAAGTCAAAGCCATATGGGTCGGGGGTCAGGTACAGCTTAGCTTCCTTGTTACCCGCCTCAAGGGCTTAGGTGTAAACAGGTGCCTCTACGTTCTGAGCCTTGTCTCCATTGAAGTTGGCTTGGCTGCTGGCGCTGTCAAAGATATTGCTTGTAAAAACCATTGTAAAAAACCTAGGATAAAACCACTAAAAGTAGAAATTTTAAAATTTAATGATTTATTTTTATTGTAATCTTGAGTCTGTATTTGGAAGGTTCTCAAAACCTTTTCATACAAATCTGGAGCCATGAAAATGGATAAAATGCCTCTGTTCCTAAATTGAATAGCTGTTGATTGGCTGTTAAACTGTTTTTTTATTTTAGGCTGCTCATACTATACATCTTATGTGACTCCATTTTGTTTTGTGCTTGTGGAATCTTTCTTCTAGATTGCTCAAATTTTGTTTTGTTTTAGTCCTTCTGTTGGTGCCTCATATGAATTCTGATTGGATTATAATATACTCTGGAACAGCATCCATCCATCTCACTTGCTGTGTCAGTTCATTTTGTTTGTGGTTTGAACTATACCGCTTGATGTTTGATATAATTTTGTATAATGTGCTAGTGAAATTTTGTTTTCTGTTTAACAGTTCATTTATTAACTGAATTTTTTAAATTAATTGAATCCTGAATCTTGTGCAACTTGGATTTTGTTCAAATCTGAAACCATTTTTGTTTAAATCTTAGGTATTTTTGGTTGTTGGCATAACTTTTAAAACTACTGTATATTTTCCCCTCCAACTTCAACAAACCAAGCAACCACCTATCACAGGCAAAATTACCAACAAAAAAATACATTGTTATTGACAAAATATTTGGCAACAATAAAGGAAACATTATTAACTGGCTGGACTACTCAGCCACAAAACTCTGTGCCAGCCACATCCCCCACAAAAATGGGTCCAGGAAGCCAGTAAGCGCCTGTATAAGGCCGCAGCTGACTGGTCTGCCACTTGGGTTGGCTCAAGAACCAACAACCAGCAAAAAAACTAGGAAGAGATTAAAGCTGACATCACCCACAATTTCTGAGTCACTGAATCCCTCCGAGATATTGAAATACAGCTCAGCAATATTCCTCAGAAGACCACTGTCACAGCCTATGCCAATGAATTTGAAGAAATACATTGTAAGATCCAAAACCCAGCACAAGCTGATAATGTAAACACAAGATAATAATTCATCAACAGAATGAAATCTTCAGTTGCTGCCCTCATCTTCCCAGAGGCCAACACCTTCATGCCTGCACTCATTGCAGAGGCCAAGCACGCAGAAAAAGGAGCAAATATGGAATATGCTGCACACAACAGAAACTTCTCCCCCAACAGCAATGGAAAATATAACTCCAATGGCAACAAACTCCAAAACACCAATCACACCAACAACAACACAACTCCAATTGCAACAATGGCAATTGCAGCCAAAGCGCAAACTGCACCTGCCCCAAGAAAGAGGACACCACCAAAGTAAACAATGCTGAAATAGCAACCTGCTATGAATCTGATCCCACATTTTCTGACCTCAAAGGTCTCAAAACAGAAGAACAGGGAAAAGAGAAAGGGGTGCAGGCTTATGTGCCCCTGTCTCCCCCAACTTGATAAGAAATTGTATCAAGGCACAAAATTTACTGCTTGCATCCCATGTGTCCTGTAATCCTCCATTTTTATGAACCTAAAAATTAAAGATCACTCACAACTTCTTGTCTACCCATGCACTTATAAATCACATAAACGCAAAATTTTATTTTACTCTGGTGCACAACACACTATGGTTAGCAAAACATTTTTAACCAAGTACAAAATACCAGTTGTCAAATCCAACTTCAAATAGACCAGAATGGCAGACAAATCAAAAATTTTACTTGAAGGCAAAACAACTCCCTTCAGAATTGACCTCTAAGGCATAAAAAAGTTCATGAAAGGACTTTTTATGGCCAACATAAACTATGACATTGTAGCAGGTATGGACTGGTTTACTCTAGTGAATCCCAGTGTATGTTAGAAAATAAAGACCGTGCTCATCAAACGTAATGGAGTCAATTTCAAAATCCTTAAAGAACCTAACAATCTCATCCTGAGAGACACAGTATTTGTCCAAATCATAAATCAGGACAACTCAGAACATCTAACCAAAGACAGTAGGCTCTACATAGTGAGGTAAATCAAATTCAATAATATGCAAACAACCAAAATTCAATCCCCAGAACTTGCAGCACTCCTAAATGAATACACTCATGTATTAAAGAAAGAGCTAACAGGCCTATCCATCAAACGGGAGGTCAAACATGCCATCAGTCTATGCAAGGACATGTCCAAGCCTGCACCCCTTTACAGACTCTCCCCCATGGAGACACAAAACCTCAAAAGTTATATTGAGGATAACCTAGCTAAAGGCTTCATCCACCCATCATAAGCCCTGTGGAAGCAGCAGTTTTCTTCATAAAGAAAAAAAGGCTCATTCTGTCTAGTAACAGACTACAGAGCTTTCAATGCAAGCACAGTAAAGAATAAATATCCCTTTCCACTTATAGAAGATCTTTTTGCAAGACTCTCCAGAGCCAATTTTTTCTCCAAAATTGACCTCACCTCAGGTTACAACCAAGTAGAAGAAAAAGAAAAGGACATACTAAAAACTGCATTCAAAAACATTTGGATCCTTTGAGTGTAGGGTAATAAACTTTGGGATGATCAACACTCCCACGACGTTTATCACTATAATGAACCAAGCACTGGACAGCTTTTCAAATACATTATGCTACCTTGGAAATATCATCATATTCTCAAAAACCAAAGAGGAACACCTCATACATGTCCACAAGACACTCAAGTAACTCACAAAACCAAACTCTACACAAAGCCAAGAAAGTGCCAACTTATAGAAAAGGAACTCTTGTTCTTGGGCCACGTTTTCTCTTACAGTGGCATCAAGGCAGACCTGGATAAAATTAAAGCCATAAACAACATGCAACACCCCACCTCCGTTAAAAAAGTTAGATGCTTTCTTGGAATGATAGCTTACCTAAGGAAATACATCAAAGACTGCAGAAAACTAACTGCACCAATCAATGACCTAACCAATGGTAATGCTAAAAAGAAAATCATCTGGACACCCAAATATGACTGAATTTCCAGCTACTAAAGCAAGCTTTGAACAAAGCGCCAATCTTGCAATACTCAAAATACACGGGTGCTATGAGCTTGAGTCAGATGCCAGTGACACTGCCATTGGTGCAGCTCTACACATCTGCCAGCTAGGACAGCAAGACTTCCTTCCAGTATGTTATGAAAGTCAAAAACTAGCTAACACTGAGCAGCAATACCCTATACACAATAAAGAATTGCTAGCAATATACCACACATGCAAGAAATGGAGATGTTACCTAGAAAGAAATTTAAACTTCTGAGTACTAACTGACCTTTAATCCTTAATCTACTTCAAAACTCAGAACACACTTCCACAACAACAAGCCAAATGAATGTCCTTGCTTGAACAGCTTAATCCTGACATCCAGTATAAAAGAGGGGCATAGCTGGTCACAGCTGATGCTCTCTCTAGGATATTTCAGCCTAGAGAAGATCACCCTGACCACCTGGATCCAGATTGGTCCAACCTATACAACACTGAGTATAAAATCAGAGGCAAAGATCCCTCAACCCACCAGTTAACTCATGACACACTAGTAAGAAATGAGAAACACTTCCATGTGCCAAATGGTAAAGTATATGTTATTATCAAGGACAAACACATCCCCAAAGTTCCCCTTGCATAAAGGGTTGATACCATCCTCAGACACCACCACCTATTGGGGCACACAAAAGCCAATAACCTATACCTCACACTAAAGTAGATAGTATGGGGACCTAACCCAAAACAAGACATCATTGATGTCCTAAATAAGTGCAAAGTATGTGAAAAATACTCAATAACCAAAGCACCACAACCTACAATCAACCCAGTGACTGAACCAGAACCTTTAAGGTTTAGGGCCTGGATATAGTAGGACCTTTCCCAGAAGCTAAAGCAAAACAACACTTCCTAGTTTTAGCCATTGACTTTGAAACACGCCAGTCAACCTGCTAGGTAACCAAAGACCACAAAGCAGAAACAATTAATTGATTTATCAATAAGGAACCATAACTGAGTATGGAACCCCAGACTGCATCATCACTAATAGAGCCAGGGAGCTGTCAAGACACATAGTGAATAATAACCTGAAAACAAGGAACATTAAATACTCCAACACCTCATCATACATGCCACAAGCCAGAAGCAGAGTTGAATGCCTAAAAAGCAGCCTCATCAGAACCCCCAAGAAAATAATGGATGGTAAAGCCAAAGACATATGGTCACTATATATGAAACATGCATTATTAGTATCCCGGATATGCATGAACCAAGGGACAGGCTACTCACCATTTGAACTAACATATGGATACAACCCAGATATAGCCACCCACAATAACCAACCCTATGAGAAAATTCCCTCAGGGAAACCTCCCACAGTGAAACAAGTCCCAGCACTACAATACATACATACATCTCAAAGCCAAGATTGCAGAAAACAAGAGACTCAAAGCACAAAAAGTGACCTCCACCAAGGAACCACTCCCAATCAACTCCCCTGTCTGGATCCTTGCTAGAAACAGAAAGAAATTGGATTCAGTACACAGAGGACCTGGAAGGATTGTCAAATACAGACCAGAAAGAAAAACTTACCTAGTCAAGTTCCAAGGTGCCAAAGACCCTATCATCAAAAGTATCACAGATCCTGCCTTTGCCTCAGAAAAGGGGAACACTTGACTCATCTATTACCTACCAGCGGACAACTCCAGGAACATCAGGCGGCAGCTGTCAATAAAAAGCCCCCTCCTGATGTACCAGAGTAACCCCTTAAGGGGTGTGTGTCAAGGAACTGGATGTACTGATACTCTGGTTGTTGTCAAAACAGTTAACATCTAGTTATTTCCCAGTTTGGTGTTAATCTAATATACAGTTCAACATACCAGAAATTGCAAAAAACTAATATCACATGACTTTTCCAGGTATCCATTAATCCAAATCCAACTCACACATAACTTCTCTCTATATTTGATTAAACTTAAGTCCCTTCCACAGCACAATCTATATAAGTCTAAAATATTACCCAATAAAACCACTCTCTTCTCTAAATTCATCTTCTAAGCTTCCCCAGAAGTTGCTCCTCATAGATATCACAGATTTAGAAGCTACTATATAAAAGGATTGATTTTGAGTGCTGTTTGAAAGCATAAATGGCTGATATAAAAGAACATATATCTCAGTTAAAGGCTACTATTCATAAAGTGGTAGAATTAAATCAGAACATAAAAAGTTTGTCACTTCACAGTTGGTCTACAGTGAAATCAAAAGCCAACCTCAAATATATAAGCAAAAAATTAATAAAAATAATAAATGAGCACCATAAGGTAATTTTATTGACTTTAAAAGGGAAGATATTTGAAATCCTGATATTCAACCCTGTTAATACCATATTGAAGTGTTATGGCATGATGTCAACATGTTCATTTCCAAGAAAATGTTATTTTATCAGGGGCTTCTATACCACAATCCAAATTCAGTAGCCCATATTGGCTACATAGAAGAAAAAAGTAGAAATAAAGAAAAACAAAGAAACAACATCAAAATAAATTCAAGTGAACATTATTAAATTAAAAGGCAATCAAACAGTGAAAATAATGCAACAGGGATGAATATCAGCACCCCAATATTAAGACATAATTTTTTAATTCAGAATTCACATTCAATTTGGCATCAATATCAAGGGTGTTGTCTAGAATTAGGTGAAGTGAATCAGTGGGTAAATTGGTGCATATATCAAATTTAAATCAATGCTAAGCAGTAATTAGATGATCAAAAAGAAGCGTGAAGGCCAGAAGGGTAGATGAGGGATATTTTACAGTCTTAAAATATGCAGCAACGGTGCTGTGGGGTTCCTGTTCACCAGTCCTCATTATGTGTCCTAGGTCATAGCCAGGGACCAACTGGGTTGGGGTTGTCATCCTCAGAGATGCTTGTTCATGCTTCCTAATCATCATTTGAATCTAAAAACTAGGAGAAAATGTATTTCACAGCAATTCATGGGCCACCAAAGTAGCTTCATCATCCAGGGGGGCTGTTTGCATGATAATATTTGGTACAACAATATCCTGGATCTCAAGGTTTTAGGCACCACATTACTTATTTCCCAGCCTGGCATTTTTCATGAGTGAATAAACTCAGGTTCTTTATCTTCTTCTCCTATTAACCAACTTCATAATCATTATCACTAGGGGAGTTCCATGTTACAAGAAAGGGAAATAGGGGGAAAGATAGAATTTATTAACAGAAGGAAGATCCCCTCAGAAACCTTCTTATTTTACACCGTTTTGGAGACATTTTGAACAGCTACCCCTTCAACAAGGACTTCTTAATGCTCTAGAAGACATCTGGTTTCTGCAAACCAACCAGACATGTTGCCATTGGGATGCAGATCATTGTCACAGCAAGCTCCTGCTTGCAACCAAATGATTTCCAAATCCCCTCCAGTGAAGACCCAAAAGACCCTGTAACTTTCCAGCTAGCCTCCTTCTTATAGTGTTCTTTTCCCAACGGTTCCTCCTTCAAAATGGCTTTCTTCATAAGCTTAAAGCATTTGAGCTCACTTTTTCTTATAATCAATTAAGTTTACACAATTAATTTCTCAAAAGCTTAAAGTATTGATTTGCTGTTTTCTTGCTTATACTTTAAGCTTTTGACTTCCAACCAATCATATTCATCAGGAAACATGCCAAAACCAACCAATGATTGTAGAGCGCAAAACTAAACCATTTCTGAAGTTACACTGTGATCCAACTAGGAAATTCATTTCCATTGCTCAAACCGCTCAAAGTGTCAACTCTTTGCGCACCAAAGTGTTAACCAGTTCACGGTTCCAGCACCAGTCTTCCCTGCATTCAACCTTAACCAATTTAAATAGTAGAATTATATTTAAATTTTTCTTTTTAATCCTCTTCAAATTTTTCCCCCTATATTTACTAATATAGTAAATTCCAAGGAAAACGTCCCACCTTTGTCCACCATTCCTCAGCAAATCAATTTGGCAAAAACCTTGACTCATTTCTTCATATTACTAGTCCCTTTGTTCCTTCTTCAAGTCCTTCTCTGTTATATTCCACTCCTTCAGCTTGTCCTTCTCTATGATCTTCCAGCCCTTCAGCTAGTCCTGCATCATGAACCACCCAGGTTCCATCTGCACTATGAAAAACCTAGGTTCTATTACTCACTATGATCTTCCAGTCCTTCAACTAGTCTTCACTGTAATCATCCAGTCCTTCTTACTAGTCTTCACTATGGTCTTTTCTTATGAAATGCTTTGGTTCCATTTTCAGTCCCTGTTACCAATACCTCAGACTCAGGCAATAAGTCTACAAGGCTACTGATATTTGACTGGGCCCCTGCAAGTGACCTCCACTTGGGATATTGTAAATTGCGCCATTAATGATATTTCAATATGGACTTTAAATATTGATATGTGCAAAGATTTAGTTGGTTACACTTTTGACTTCAGAAATTACTTGCCTTCTGCAAATGGATCTGGTTCAATATCCACCCATTCTGAATTATCATACCTGTTTGGGACTGATCCTGGTATGACAACATCCCAATGTGACCCCTCCTGCCACTCTATCTACCTAATGAGTGATCATTGACCCTTGTCTACTATTTAAGTAGAATCATTTCTCCTAATAAAGACAAGTTTATCAACATTTGTGTTGGCTTTAATATTCTTCAAGCTTTTTTCTTTCCTTTTTGCCAAAAGGAATTTCACATCTTGTATTCCAGGAAATTAAGGTATGTGCCCTTAATTTTGCCCTGAAGGCTAACCCAAGGCTAGCTTCAAACCTCAAATCTTTTAATATAAAACTTTCACGCTGTGTCCTTCTAGATGTTGTCCCCAGGAGCCAAACACAATAAAATGGTGCCCACTACAGAGGCTGCAAGCCCCTTGGTTACCCTGTTCCCACGTACATTCTCTAGTCCTTTTCCCTTTGTTTCTGAAGTACCTGAACAACCTAAAGTTTCTAGTTCTCCTCTAGAAGAAGACATCACTGATGCTCATCAACTCCTATGGTACTGTTGCTGTCTCCCAGGACTGCATGGGCCCCCTTCCAGCTTTCTCTCTCAACTACAAGCAAGCTCGTGCTGCCGCCTGCTCTCTCCTCCATTCTGGCACTGTGGTGATGCATAATATCCCTGGTTTTTTGTCCCGGGTATGCTTTTAAAGACCTGTATTCCTTCCTGTGAACTTTGGTTTCCCCCTGCGCTGATGGAGTCCATGAACACAATTGGCGTGTTAGTCAACCAGTTCATCCAACCCATCCTGGTTCACCATCAACTTGCATTAGGATCCCAGAACCAGCTTGTAAATGCTGTAGCCATTGCTGTCTCAAATAACCATGCTCAGAATATGGCATATCAAGAATGGTCCCACATCTCTTTGCATGTATTTCTGATAACCAGCGTGACTTTCTGGCCTCCCAGAAGTACTTGACATCCTCACAGAATTCCCTTTGCTCCTTGCTCCCTGGATACATCAATGATCAACTATAAAAATTTGATGAGCATCAAGCAACATGGCGTGGGAAAATTGAGGTCTCTCTTCTAAAGCATCACCAGGACTTTGAGACTCTGGTTATCAAACTTAAATAATTTCAAGAACATGTTGATTATCAACTCAAAATGATTGAAACTCATGTTGATACTTGGGGCCGCCATCTGCAGCATCAATATGGTCTGGATAAGGCTGCACTAGGCAACACTCTATATCAAGTACAAAGTTATGTGGATGATAAAGCAGCATCTATTGAGGTGACTCCTCCTGCTCCTCCTGTTGAGGTCCCATCTGACTTTGTAGCCAAGGTATGGGAAGTAATAGCTGAGCCCAAAGCTACCACTTGGCGTCAATCTTCTGTTCAAAACTCCCCTCCAGTCAAACCTATGCCCAACCCTTGCATTGCTTTGCTCACTTACCAAGTATCTACTTTGAGAGGAGAAATTGAGTACTTAAGACAACGCCTCTCTAATCCTGTGACTTGTCCTCTGGGTCTGACAGTGAAGAGGAAACTGAAGCCGTTAATACTCCTGCTCAGGGCAACCATGGCTGTTGCCCTAGTTTGGACAACCAACCCCAGGTCAACTGCGCCCTTGCCCTGAATCAGCTAGCAGAAGTAACAAATAATGTTGCTATCAACTTTTGGGAAGAAGAGAGTTGATAGGTTCACTGTAAGGGAAGAGAGTATTGGTTCCTTGTATAAGGACTAAGGATGTCAATGCACAGTCAATAACTTCAAAAATACCTTTTACCTATCTAGGCAGACCAAAACACAGTCTTACTATCTTTAAACACAGATAAACCTTAATAAAGAGTAAAGTTGAAGAGAGCAAGAGTTGAATCTTTATTATTGTTAGAAAAATATCCTTTTATAGGATTGTTATCTCATGGGCAGTTGACCCAAGAATCCTAGGGCCAGACTGGCCTATGTATTAGGGCTTTACTGGATAGTGTTACCCAAAAGACATCTTGCCCAAGGCTTCATTGCAGAGTCATTGTTATTGCATCATTTCTGCTCCTGACCTTGTCCTGAGGCAAGCGTGATGCCAGCTGCAATGTCAAGCTTCTATTGTGACTTTCTTCCTGAAAACCAGTCCATCCATCCCATGACCTATGAGTGGGATCCACTCCATTGCAGAGTATAATAATATAACATATGGAAAATATATCAAGGAGTTTTTTGGGGTTCAACCCCAGCCAATATAGGAAGAACTGGGTTAACCCATAAACCAACCATTATTTTGGTTATGATGTTTGGGATAAGCACCTAAAAGTGCATTAGTGACCAAGTTTTCAGTCCCTATGGAGCACTTGGATATTTTGGGGTGGTGCTGCTGCACCGCTGGATTGATTGAAGTGGATACTTATTTTGGATTGTATTTAGGCGGACTGGTCTATTGATTTTGAGTCAGGAAGAATCATTCTTAATTCTTGGAGCACTTTGGCTTTAGTGCCACAAATTTGGCTGATGCATCAACGTTCACGCCAAACATCAATTTATTCCAAATACCTTTCCAAATTCCAATCAAAAGATTGATGGCTGAATTTTCAAGTCAAAAAGCCAGGGATTTCTTTTTCCCCCACTTGACTTGACAATACAGAAAGAAGAAGATGGCAGACAACCACAGTGTTATTAGCAATACCAAAAGTGACTCTTCGGACGCCAGAGCGCTTGAGAAGTAGTACATGAAGACCTTGGACAATGTTCAGCTAAGAAGATACTTGGCGCAGAAGTCTTCAACACGTCAAAATATAACTACTCAATACTTTGGTGAATTAGAAGAAACCCTGTCTAAGTTATCTGTTGCCCCTACTTTTGATGCCACATTGGTTGGTACAGTAGAGTCTATAGATATTGACACCACGGCAGGTTGGTCTTACTTAGAGGGTCTGGGTCTCAAACTAGGAGAACACATGAATGTGATTCACAAACCAGAGAACTCCAGTTGGTCTTTCTTTGAGGTCTCTTCTGATGTTTTGGCTTCTGGTGTTGGTTTGCGGCGCCAGCCTAATTTTGAGAAATTGTCCAAGCTGGCGCAGTCTTTTCAAAATATGGCAGGTATTCTGCAGGAGTTGTTCTTTTGAGTTTTGAATTGCATTGAGAGAGCAATGTATTAACTTAGTTAAGAAAAGGTTCCAATTATTGCCACGGTTATGACTATGCTTGTCTCTCTGACTACGCAGTTAGCAAGTTAGTTGCTGCCATGGTCTCAGCCAATTATATGACCAATGTCCCAGAAAAAATTGTTGCATTTCAATTTTGCAAATTAGTGATCATGAGATGGAGCGTGGAAGTTTTCAAAATTCCTGATTTTGAGCGTACCTTGCAGGCAAGTTCTCAGGATAATTGAGAACGTTGGGTTAGTGTGACATTTGGCCACGGGAGCTCAAATCTTCACCTTAGTGATTATGGTATAGCAGTTGCTCAAACGGCTTTACTGGGAGCTCATACAATGTTTCCTAAGGATAGTATTCCTTGCTTTACTCTTTCTGAAAATGAATTGCTGTCTTGACAAGGCTTGCCGTCAGCTTTTCATAGTGAAAGTAGAATTCCCTCCAATGTATGATAACATGGAAAAAAATTTGGCAGATTGCTTTATTCTGGCTGTGTGCTATACCCCTATCTCTGGATTGGGTTGTCTTTTGGATAATTGCTTTTGGATTGAACTTCCCATTATGCGTTGGAGCTCCTTGGATCATTACAAGCAGCATACATGGGCTCACTGTATCCTTGTAATGGCAACAATTTGGCGGGAGCTTGACACTGGTTTGGCCATTGGTTCTCATCAGTGTAGGGTGGATGCTTCTGCAACCATGGCTGAAGAAGACAAAGAGTACATTCCACGTCAGACACAACCTGTATCTTCAAGCAAGTGTGTGACCTGCAGTTCTAGTTGGCATTATGCCTGTTGTGGTAAAAGGATTTCTGTAGAGGTTCCCACTAAATGTATCCCTCAAACTGTGACTAAGGATATCAGCAATTATGACTTGACAAGCAATGAAGAAGTTGACAAGAGTGAAAAAAGCAATGCGGCAGAAGAAGGTAGTCCTTCAGATAATTTGGATCAGTAGCGCAACTGTTGGGCAACATTCCTGATTTTCCATGCTTATTCATAATAAACAGAATTTAAAAATATGTAAACTTATGATAGATATGAACTTTAATTAATTCAGGCTAAGTGGTCTCAGGTATTTAGCATGTACTCTGTTGACTATTGCCTTTGTGTCCCTATTCTTAATTGTGAAAGCCTGTGTGGATGTCTTCTCAATAATCTCAAAGGGGACAGTCCACAACACTGTTAACTTGTGAGTTCTTCCAAACCCATGAGCATCACAGTATGCTACAATGTCGCCAACCTTATACTTGATGGGTGCTGGTTTGGCAGTATCTGCACTGTCTTTAATTGCAATTTTCTTTGCATCAGTATTAGAATATGCCAGGGCCTGCAACTTCACTAGGGTATCAGCTAATTGTGTCATATACATTGTGGGGTCCACCTTGCTGCTACCATCTACAAGGGAATACATAATGGGCGGCAAGGTGGGCTGGCAGCTGTACAGAAGAATAAAAGGAGAATGTCCTGTACTTGAGTGTTTTGAGATGTTGTAGGCAAAAGAAGCTGATCCCAAGAAAGAAGACCATTGCAAGGTTTTATGGGTAGCCATCTTTTGGATTATTTGCACCAAAGTGCCGTTAACTTGTTCCACTAATCCATTAGTTTCTGGATGATAGGGTGTTGATAATACTCCTCTGATTGCCATGAGTTCATTAAGCCTTGGAATGACGTGAGAAGTAAAGTTTATCTCATTATTGGTTAGTATAAACTGTGGACAGTCATGCCAGTGAATTATGTGCTCCAAAATGAATTTAGCAGTCAACAAGGCGCCAAGATCTCCGAGATCTTTGGTTTCCACCCATCTGGTTAGATGATCAATTGCAACAATAATGTATCAGGTATTAAGGCTGCTTGCTGGAAGAGGGCCCACTATATCAATTGAGACAGTGTGCCAAGCAAAGTTTGGCTTCACCAAATTGTAGCTGAGCTTCTTGTTGAGAGGTTGGTTGAGTTGGCATTCTATGCAAGCACCAAGGATATTGTGTGTGTCAAACTACATTGACTCCCAGAAGTATGATTCCTTGAGCTGCAACAGAGTCTTCATCAGGTTAGCGTGGCCTACTTCTTGATGCACTTGAACAATAAGGTCTGTTCTTTTGGAGGGCTTTGGAAAGATAAGCTTTTTGCCATCCTTAATTTTAAACAATTTATTGTCTTCTACAACACAGTCTTGACTGAGAGTTTCAAGGTGTTTCTGTATTTTGGGCAGTTTGTCCTTAAAATCTCTGAGTCACATCTTGTCAAACAGTTGGTCAGCCATTAGATGCACAGCATTAATCATTGGTAAGCGTGAAAGTCCATCAGCGTTTTGGTGTGCCACACCAGCTCTATGATGTATCTCATAATCATAATCTTGAAGTTTTAGGCCCATCTGGCAAGGCGGCCCTCGATCTCTTTGAGATTATGTAACCATTGCAAGGAAGAGTGATCTGTTATGACTCTGAAATGTGTGCCATGGAGATAAACGCAAATTTTTTGCATGCATGAATAACTGCAAGGCATTCCTTTTCTGTTACAGTGTAATTGTGTTTATGAATATTCATGGTTCTGCTAGTGTTGTAAATTACGCAATTAATGCTATTTCAATATGGCCTTTGAATAATGATATGTGCAAAGATCTGGTTGGTTCTGCTTTCAATTTTGGGAATTCCTTGCCTTCTACAAATGGGTCTTGTTCAATATCCACCCATTCTGGATTATCATACCTGTCTGTGACTGATCCTTGTATGACCTCATCCCAATGTGACCCCTCCTGCCACTCTGTCTACCTAATGAGTGATCATTGACCCTTGTCTACTATTTAAAGTAGAATCATTACTCCTAATAAAGACAATTTTATCCACATTTGCGTTGGCTTTTATAATCTTCAAGCTTTTCCTGTCCTTTCTGCCAAAAGGACTTTTACATCTTGTTTTCCAGGAAATTAAGGTATGTGCCCTTAATTTTGCCCTGAAGGCTAACCCAAGGCTAGCTTTGAACCTCAAATCTTTTATTATAAAGATTTCCTGCTGTGTCCTCCAGGATGTTGTCCCCTGGAGCCAAACACAACAGCTAGTATAGGCCACCGGGTGTTCATCACCATTTTCATCAAGTTGTGAGAGAACAGCTCCTACTGCAACAAGGGATGAATCAGTTTAAATAATAAACTCTTTATCAAAGTCTGGATAGTGCAATACTGGTGTGGTTGCCAGTAGTTGTTTAAGTTTGTCAAATCTATCTGGCACTCCTCTGCCCAGACAAACTTAGAATCAGCCTTAAGTAAGTGAAAGAGCAGGCTGGCAGTCTTAGAGTTTTTTGGAATGAATTGCCGGTAGTATCCAACCATCCCAAGGAAAACTTGTACATCTCTCATGCTTTTGGGCGGTGGCATTTTCACCATGGCATCTACCTTGGGCTTCTGAGGGCTTAGACCTTTGGCATCTATTATAAATCCAAGATACTCTAACTGCTCCTTAAAGAACTGACATTTACGCAGCTTAATTTTCAGATTGGCGTCAGCAAGGCGTTTGAATACTGATTCCAAGTGCTCAAGGTGTTGACCAAATGTTTTCAAGAAGACATAAATATCATCAAGGTAAACCAACACGCATGATAACTTGAGATCACTAAGTATAGAATCCATTACCTGTTGAAAAGTAGCCAGTGTGTTGCATAGTCCTTGCGGCATCCTGGTGGGTTGATATAATCCTTGTGAAGTTATAATAGCGCAATTTTCTTGGTCTGCAGGAGGGAGGTTAATCTGCCAGTATCCACTGATGAGATCCATTGCAGAAAAGTACTTTGCACCACCAAGCTGGTCTAACGCGTAGTCAATACAAGATAGGGGATATGAATCCTTTTTGGTAATAAGGTTTAATCTCCTATAGTCAATGATCACTCTGTTGGAGCTGTCTTTCTTCTTTACAATAATAATTTATGATGCCCAAGGACTGCAGCTGGGCACCAACATGCCTATTTTCAAGAGCTTTGTTACTTTACCTATAACAACTTCATCTGCTGCCCTGGATCTTCTTATGGGTCTTGTTTGTATGGGCAGTGTGTCTCCAGTATCAATGTGATGTTGAACATTTTTTTGCAGCCTAAGTCAAAGTCATCCTTGGCAAAGATAGACTTGTATTTTTCAAATAGCTTCATTACAGCGTCCTGTTCTGAAGTAGATAATCCCACAAGAGTCTCTTGAGGAATAACTGGGCATACTTGAGGTTTGGTATCAGGTAGTCCCATGTCAGCTAGACTTCCAAAATTCTCAAATCTGGCAATTTCCTCAGAGGGCAAAAGATGGAGAAACGCAATGACCTGTCCTTTTTTGACATGAATTGTATTAGCAGTGAGGTTAGCTGCTAATACTTGGATTTTCTTGTGACCAGGAATGACTATTCCTGGGAATATTGATGGTTCCAACCAAGATCTTTGGTATGGCTGTTCAATCTCACCATATAGCCCTTCAGGAATTTTGAGTGTCAATTTGATCTCAAGAATAGGTTGGTCACCCATCTTTATCTCATAAGTCTTATATTCTCTTAAGGGAATTCCTTTGTTCTCCTCAATCTGGGTAGGCAACATTGAAGTCTTTTTTCAACTTTGGTAAACTGCACTGGTATGATGCCATCCTGATACACAATATTTATGTAGTTGCATCTTTTAGTCTCAGGAATTATACCATACAGTGTATAGTATATGGGTAACTTCTGACCTAGGATTTCCAGGACATTCTCTTGAAAATTGATCTTGGCACCAAAGTTCCGCATAAATTGAGTGCCTATGAGGATGTCAAAATCTCTGTGGGGAAACACAATTGCAGGAGAGGAGACTGCAAGAGATCCTAATTGTAAGGGCAGCGCACTGTAAATTCCTTGGGAAACAGTGGGTGTTGGTCCCGCATTGCCATATTGTTTACAATAGTCTACATTGGGCGCTATTTTCAGTCATTTAATCAAAGTGGTGGACACTATATTGACCAGAGCGCCGCTGTCAATTATGGCTTGGACCTTGACTTTGTTGATCAAAATGTCACAATATGTGCAATCAGAATAGATAGAATTTTTGTTTACTAAGTGGATTGAAGGATTATTTGACGCTTCAACAAACTGCATCAAAGAATCAATAACACTGGGGTAGTGACTTGCCATTTCTTTGAAAGGCAGCGCAATAATGACATTTTCCAAACAGGGGGTATCTTCAGATCAAAGAGGTTCACCTGAATTCATCTCCATAATTTGCTGTGTGTATGGCCAGGCTACTATGGCCTCTCCTTCTTCCTCTGAGGCTGTTTTTTGACTTTGGTTTAAGACAGCACAAACATCATTTGAAACAACCTGGTGAAGGGGATCAATGGGCTCATCCTTGACAAAACCCTCAGTAGTGATCATGTTGGTTTTGTCAAGGCATGGCGGACTAGTATTGGCCAGTGCAGCAGTTGCAACGTTGTTGCAAAGCGCTGGCAGAGAGACTAGCATAACTGGTTTATTGGGAGGGATGTTGATTTCAAGCTCAGTAGAATATCCCTCTTCTACTGATCTTGGTCTTTTCCCTGTTCTTTGGTGGGAATGTAGACCACATACAACTTTTGTCCATTAGGGTATTTGGTGGCATAGTGTCCCTTATTCCAACAGCGGTAGTAAGTAATATCTGTGAGAAGAATTTGTCTCTCTTGAGTTTGGCGTACTTCAGTGCTACCAGTTGCTGATGTGCTAGTGTTGACAGGACAAATATATTTGGGTTTTTCCTTATTGGGTGCATTGTGGGTGGCTTTCAAATGGCAGAGATAGTCCAACATCTTCAGCATGGTAAACTCTTGACCCAGGAAGAGGTTCATTGCCCAATAAAGTTCCTGATAAGGTTTTACAGTGTTCTTCATTGCCAACTTGGTGTTGTGTTCCACCATTGCACCAGCTCCTAGGAGGACTTGGGCTTTGTGATAAAATTGGTCAGCAAATTTGAAAAGCGTCTTGTTGGTTTTGAACTCAATATCAGAGAAGAGATCCTTGTGTTTTATCATGCAAACAGTACTTCCCAATTCTCTCAGAATGGTACTTCTGGCATCCTGGTATGTAATGTTGCCAGCAGGAAGACTTGGCATGATTATATCTCTACTCATAGGATCAAGTAGATTAATAATTAGGTATGCTTTCTCAGTGTCTGGCACTCCTACTGTTGCCATCTTGTATAGTCTCAAAAAGGTGTGAACGTTTTCTTGGCGGTCAAACTTTGGAAGTACACCAACCTTGAATCTCTTGCCGGTACTCTGTAAAGGTGGAGTCTGCAAGGAAGTTTGAGAAGGCAAATTTCTATACTGTGTATTTTGAAGAGGAGCCTGTCTGCTATTACTTGGATTAGATGGCATTGCCATCATGATGTTTGTGATGGAACACTGCTCTGCTATGGGTGTACTGGCAGAAGTAGATTAGTAACCCAGTTAACTTTGAAATATCTCAGGAGGCTTATAGCTCATATAGCTCGGTTTTTCCTCCAGTACTTTGAATGTGTTCCATGATAGAGCTTTCCCATCTGGCTCTACTGGCCTTATATTGGTGAAATTTCCAAATTTCCTCTTGGGCTATTTCAAGAGAGGACTGGTAATTGTTGATCTGTTGCTGTTGTAGGTCCACTTGATTCTGTAGCTCAGCAATTTGACCAAACAATTCATTATTAGAATTCATGATGTCATCCACATTGGTCTGAAGGGCAGTAATTTGGATTTTTTGACCGTCAAACATGGCCAAAGTGGTGACGTGGCTGACAGCAGTCTGTAGCAATTTGACCTTATCCTGTATTTCTCTTATTTTGTGAGAAGTAGGACCGGTTACAGGAGTGGAAGACGCGGCTGTGGATTCCTTGATCTGACAACAGCAACAGTTTACTGCTTCAATCCATTCAGTGGTCAGACCAGGATCTTGAAGGTGCGCTTCAATAATTCCAGGAAGGTTTTTGTCCAATTCACAAGTCAGGGTCTCCAATTTGGTTTGAGTCCAACCCAAATGGCGTTGGTTAGCCATGATGGCCTTATAGGCTTCAGTAAAAAAGATCTCTAATTGGCAGAGCAGTTTGGCATAATTATTTGATGTGTTTTCTGCATGTATGGCAAGGTCTTGTAATACAATCTGGCTGACAAGAGATAACCATTTGGGAAGTGCGGGTTGTGGGCAAAAGAAATTTTTCAATGTATTCTTTGATGTATGTGAGGTCTAGATTCTGACTCATGAAAGTTGCCGTAGTGATAGCGCAAAGTCGTTCATATTCTAGTAAGAGGGTATCCTGATTATGTGCTCAATAAAACAGAGCTCAGGCAGAGTCTACATTACCAGTTGGGCTGACTTGGTAGACATATAGGAGAGATTGAGAAACCTGTTCCACTCTGTTGCGGGGTAGAGTTAATGGAGCTTGGTATACTACCATAGTGTGATTGCCAATGGCAATACCCTCAATGGAAGGAGTCATAGATTCTACCGGGGTGGCCACATTGGAGAAGGAACTGGAGGTACAGCAAATGAGCTCAGGGGCCGGTGTGATATCCATGGGTTCTTGGGACATTTTGTTTGTTTTCAAAGAAGGGGTACATGTATTGATTTGTACCCCCTGTAGTGAGCACCAAATCTCAACTTTTTGGGAAGAAGAGATTTGATAGGTTCACTGTAAGGGAAGAGAGTATTGGTTCCTTGTATAAGGACTAAGGATGTCAATGCACAGTCAATAACTTCAAAAATACCTTTTACCTATCTAGGCAGACCAAAACACAGTCTTACTATCTTTAAACACAGATAAACCTTAATAAAGAGTAAAGTTGAAGAGAGCAAGAGTTGAATCTTTATTATTGTTAGAAAAATATCCTTTTATAGGATTGTTATCTCATGGGCAGTTGACCCAAGAATCCTAGGGCCAGACTGGCCTATGTATTAGGGCTTTACTGGATAGTGTTACCCAAAAGACATCTTGCTCAATGCTCCATTGCGGAGTCATTGTTATTGCATCATTTCTACTCCTGACCTTGTCCTGAGGCAAGCGTGATGCCAGCTGCAATGTCAAGCTGCTATTGTGGCTTTCTTCCTGAAAACCAGTTCATCCATCCCATGACCTATGAGCGGGATCCACTCCATTGCAGAGTATAATAATATAACATATGGAAAATATATCAAGGAGTTTTTTGGGGTTCAACCCCAGCCAATATAGGAAGAACTGGGTTAACCCATAAACCAACCATTATTTTGGTTATGATGTTTGGGATAAGCACCTAAAAGTGCATTAGTGACCAAGTTTTCAGTCCCTATGGAGCACTTGGATATTTTGGGGTGGTGCTGCTGCACCGCTGGATTGATTGAAGTGGATACTTATTTTGGATTGGATTTAGGCGGACCGGTCTATTGATTTTGAGTCAGGAAGAATTGTTCTTAATTCTTGGAGCACTTTGGCTTTAGTGCCACCAATTTGGCTGATGCATCAACGTTCACGCCAAACATCAATTTATTCCAAATATCTTTCCAAATTCCAATCAAAAGATTGATAGCTGAATTTTCAAGTCAAAAAGCCAGGGATTTCACAGCTGCTGATAGGCAGGATGCATTGAAGAGAAAGGTAAAAACATCTCCCTTTTTACCAAGACAATGAATGGACAGATCATCCCCTTGGTTGCCCAGACTACTTCCTTGACCACTTGCCTCAACAGGATTGCTGGCACCTTATTGGTGCAACAAATTAAGATTGTCAAATTTGGAGTTGCTGCTGCCACCACTAGAGACATTAGTGGACAGAACAGCTCTAACTTGGATACCCTAGAGGAAAGTCTCTGATTCATCTGGGCTAGACAACCTGCTGATAAATATGAGTTTGAGAACAATCCCCACATTAACATCCTCAACCCAGGTGACAACAGCCAATTCACCTCCTCATCCATTAACCCCAATTACAAGCCTTTGTTCAAGAAGATATTTGACACTAAAACCTCTACCATTGCTGCCTTTCTGGCATTTACAAGACTGCAATGTGTAGGGCCACTGATGAACTTAAGAAGGAGCATATTCTTACCTGCCTGCATCCCACGTGCCATGAAGTTGTGGTCCCCAAGCTCCCTTCTATTGTCACTTGGGATGACATGAAGCAACTCCTAATTGAAGAGTTTGGAAGAGATCTCATCTTGTAAGTCAAGAAGAATGCATTTATGCATATTGCATTTAAGCCCAAAGAAACCTTGGCTGAGTTTGCCAATTTTTTCTACATTGAAGGACAACAGTTGATCACCAGTCAACAGTTAGCTCCCTGGGAAGCTTACACGGCTTGTTCAAATGCTTTGAAAGTGAACCAGCTTCTATGCCTACACTTTAAGGCACACAAGGCTTCCCTCACTTCCATGAAGAGTATTAAGACCCTCTTACAGGACATGCACTTGATCCATGGGGGTACTGTAGTGCGCAAAAATAAGGCCAACAATACAGGAACCACCTCCTGCACTCCGCGCATTATGACCCTAGGCTCAAGTGGGCCATCTAAGAGACAAGGATGCCATAAATGTGGTCAAGTAGGACACCACTCACGTACCTGCACCAACCCTTGGGTAGAGGGTTGCAACCCAAAGGAATTGGCAGGAAAAGAGAGGTCAGCTTAGAGGCAGAGATGCTCTCTCCTGACCTATCTCCCCTGTTGTGGTACTTTTCTACAGGGCCTCTAAGATCAACTCAGGGGAGTCCTTACCAGAAGGACTTAGTGGGCAGTGAGAGGGGAGGTGCTAATTAATAGCACTTATGAGAGGAGGCAGACAGGGACTCTGTCTTGTATATCTGATAGGAGGGTGGAGGATAGCGGCAGGAGAGTGTGTTCTGGCAAGGAACACAGATAGGTTATGGAACTTACTGCAGTGTAACACTATCTTAGCAATACAGTAATCTATATCTATGAAAATATTGGTAGAGCATCTATAGTACATACCACAGTACAGATAACTAATAGCAATAATGGTATTCTATAACATAAGTTATGGGGGAACAGACAGGACTGTCTGGACCTTACTCTTTCTATCAGAAGAATGGGAGGCGGCAGGTATACATCAGGGTTTCCTAAGTCCACAAGGGAGAAGGAGGGGAAAGTACTTGTGGTTGGGCCTGGGACACTAGCCTGATAGGGGTGCTAGTATATCAGGGGGACCTTCCTGTCACCTTTGGTCTCTGCAACAGGAATAGCAGGGGCTTCCAGAGGAAGAACATGGTTAAAGGACACTATCTAAACAGTAGAAATTTCCAGCCAAGTGCAAAGCGCAATATATGTCAAAAGTGGGTCAAAGTGGGTTAAAAAAGTCTTGTTTATTGTGAATTATGAGGACTTATATATGTATACACCATAATGTGCATGACTACATAGGGTTCATTTATGCAGGTAACATAGGCCTGAAATAGAACATCATGCCTTGTTTTTCTGGCATCACACCCTTCTCCTCCTGATCCCCCTTCTGACAAGGAATCTTCCCCCTTGGATGGCCTAACTATCCTTCACCTGTTTCATAACCTCTCTAGTGATTCAGAGCCTGAGGACTCTGACTGTGATGAGTCTGACAATTATGGCTACTTGGTTCTGGCAGTCCCAGAGACAGTCTCCTTCCCTTACAAGCTACGTTCAGGGAAAGCCACAACTACAACCCGCCCATTTGCAACTGAAGCTAAGGCTGTGGTGACTCAGCCTTACCTGGCTCAGGCTCATTGTCCCCCTGTCTTGGTAGATTCCTCTGATGAGGATGCTGAACTAGCATAAGCTCTCTTTCAGAATGTGACTGTATTGCTCCCCTTGCAGACTGTGTATAAGGAAATTCCTGCCTTACAATGTATGCTGGCCAAATGGGAGAAAGAATTGGAAGCTGCCCAGGATGTGCTAGCTATCTTACCCCCTTTGGAAAAGGTACTACTCATGTGGAGGTATTAATCCAAAAGGTTAAGATCAAGGCTATCTTGGACACAAGTTTTTTCATCAACTTGAACAATACCATATTGACTGGAGAGCCTAAGCTGGCTCCTGACCTCAACTACACTCAGTTGTATGGCATAGCTGGCATGGCACAAACTCAAGACATTGGTGCCTACTCTGCTCTACCCATGAGGTTTGGGAAACTTATCATTGCTTCCCCTGCTGTTGTCCTCAAAAATGAAAGTTAAATCTCCTGGCTGTTACACAGTTCCTTTGAGAGTACAATAGGATTGTGAACCTTAGTGATGGGTACTTGTCACTCCTAGGGTATGAGATCCCTTTAATCTTTGAAGAACCCTCACGTCTCCTGGGAAAATGTCTTAAGACTTGCGTGCTTGAATACCCCACTGGTATCTTCTCACTCAAGTACAGGACTCATTCCTCCAAAATGTGTTCCCCTCCTCCTTCCTGTCCTGCAGAGGAAGGAGTGCCTCTTCTTGCCCCTGCATATATTATCATCCCTCCAGGCTCCCAAGTGATTATAGACTCCCAGATATCCTACAAGCTTCCTGAAAAATCCTTTCTAGAGCTATATTCACCCAATTCCCTAAGCCGTAAAGAGCCTCAGTTATGCCCTGGGATTTTGGATTGAACTCATAAGGAGCCTGTACAGCTGTTGTTGGCTAACCTAACCGCCCTGCCTATGCAAGTGACCAAGGGCCAGGTTGTTGGGCTTGGTTGTATATTAGGTTCAGAGCAAGTGGCATCCCTCTACCCTTTTGGAACATTTAGTGATTTCAACTTGCCTGAAGGAGACCCTCAGGCTCTCTCCCTGTTCACTGCCGCCAATTTCCCACAACTGTCACCCATTCAACAAAAAGATGTTCTGGAACTTCTAGACCAGTTTAAGGATATCTTTGCCTCAGGACCCACCAACTATGGATTAGCAAAGGGGGTTATCCACCAGATTGATATGGGTGATGCCCCACCCTTTTGTGCTAAACCTTACCGCCACAGCAAGGTAGAGGATGCTCAGGGCTCTAAGGAACTTAAACAGCTCTTAGACGCTGAACTACTAGCTCCCTATCAGAGCCCTTGGTCCTTCCCACTGTTGATCCTCAAAAAGAAGGATGGAGGCCATTGCATTGTGATGGATTACCGCCGCCTGAACTTGCTCACCAGAAAGGACTCTTACCCTCTGCCTAGAATTGATGATGCACTTAGAAGATTAGGGGGATCAAAGTTTTTCTTTGCTATAGATCTTGCCTCAGGATACTGGCAGATTGATTTATATCCTGAAGATAGAGAAAAGGCTGTACTTATCACCTCATAAGGCCTTTTTGAACCTACTTTTATGCCCCCAAGGACTCTGCAATGCCCCTGCTACATTTCAACGGGCTATGGACTCCATCCTGCAAGATTTGAAGCTCTCCTGCGTCCTCATATACCTTGATGATATTACTGTGTTCAGCTCCACCTTTACTAACTATTTGGACCACCTCAAATTTGTCTTCCTTAAAATTTGAGAGGCAGGTCTGAAACTCAAACCCTCTAAATGCTCCTTTTTCAAGGAACATCTCAAAGTCTTGGACCACAATGTCACCCAAACTGGAATACGCCCTATGAATAATAAAGTGGAAACCATTGAAAAGATGCTGCCCCACAAGCCTACAAGAGGGGTTAAGTGTTTCTTGGCATGATGGGGTACTATTGACAATTCATCCCTGACTTTGCTGAGTTAAGCAAACCTCTTTTCCAATCTCTTTGCAATGTACCCTTTGAGTGGACTGACAGCCAACAACAGTCTTTTGAAGAGCTGAAGGCCAAGCTCAAGGAGGCTCCTATACTAGTCTACCATGATTATGATAAAGAGTTTATCTTGTACACTGACGCAAGCAGAGTAGCTGTGGGTTCCATTTTAGCCCAACTCAATGATGAAGGCGTAGACTGAACTGTGGCCTACTCTTTGTGAGTCCTCAACAAACACAAGAAGAATTATAGCGTCACAGAAAAGGAATGCCTAGCTGTTTTGCATGCAGTGAAACAGTTCAGACACTACATCTACAAGACTCACTTTACGGTAGTCACCAACCACTCCTCCCTAAAGTGGCTGCAGCAATTAAAGGAGCCCAAAGGTTGACTAGCCCGTTGGGCTTTACGCCTGCAAGGATATGATTTCACCATAGTACATTGCCCTGGGGAGCAACATCAGAATGCTGATGGTTTTTCAAGAATTCCTATACTAGCCAGCCATCCTGCTGACGCCAATTGCCTAGATAAATTGATAGGGTACCATGACTCCTAGACCACTAAACCAGAAGACTTTTCTCTGGCCCTACACGTTCTATCCAAGGACACTGTGATTCAAGATAAATAACTCTTCAAGAAAGTCAACAACACTTTTCTGCCCTACGTCCAACCTAGCATGAGGGTTGCCATCATTTTCCAAGCCCACATTGACACAGGACACAGAGGCATAGCAAAAACCTATGAATGGCTGTGTAAGAACTTCTACTGGGAGAATATGTGCCTCCTAATTCCTGACGTCCTTTCCTCCTGTCATTCTTGTCAGCTCCAACGCCCCTGACCTTCACAACATCAGTTCAAGATTGTCCCCCTTAAGCATGCCTTCCACACTGTGAGTATTGACGCTGTTGGCTCTCTCCTTTGCTCTAGGTCTGGGTGTCAATTCATCTTAGTAGCCGTCAACCACATTAGCAAATGGGTCAAAGCCAGAGCAACCAAAGATATAACTGCCAAGACCACCGCTGATTTCTTGTTGCAAGACATCTTCTACCGTTATAGTTGTCCTCAAGTCCTGCTTTCTGAAAATGGGACCAACTTTAATGCTTGCCTCATAACGTCCATTGTAGAAACTGTGGATACACATCAATCCTTCTCTGCATCATATAACCCATCCACCAACGGGACTGTGGAAAGAGCAAATTCCACCCTTGTGTCCATCATGCAGAAGCTTACACTCTCTGATGCTGCTAACTGGGATATGTTCCTCCCTGCTGCCCTCTTTGCGTATAGACTCAGCAGACACTAAGTGACTGGTCAGTCCCCCTTTACCATGCTGTATGGACAAGAAGCCACTACCCCCTCAATCTTGGGACCCCTGTTGATGGAAGTTGACGCCTCTACTAATCCTGAAGCTCATGTCAAAGACTTGACTAACTGTATCATTGGCATCCAAGCTACCTCCTACTCTACTACTTACAAGGTCAAATTCCTGGAACTCCTGCCCTCTAACGCTTCCAGAGCCCCCTCCCTGAGTACCAAGTGGGTGATCTAGTCCTCTATTATCAAAATTATACTGGGGGGTGTGCGCATAAGCTAGACTCCCTTTGGGTTGGACCTTTTGAAGTCACCTACAAGAAGGGTATTGAGTACACTGTGAAGCTATTGTCCTCTGGCCGTCCTTTTGCCTGAGTACACTCTAAATTCCTCCACAAATATCAGCTCCCTGTGTTAAATCTTAAGGGGGGAGATGTTGTAAATTGCGCCATTAATGCTATTTTGATATGGCCTTTGAATATTGATATGTGCAAAGATTTAGTTGGTTTTGCTTTCAACTTTGGAAATTCCTTGCCTTCTACAAATGGGTCTGGTTCAATATCCACCCATTCTGGATTATCATACCTGTCTGTGACTGATCCTTGTATGACCTCATCCCAATGTGACCCCTCCTGCCACTCTGTCTACCTAATGAGTGATCATTGACCATTGTCTACTATTTAAGTAGAATCATTTCTCCTAATAAAGACAAGTTTATCCACATTTGTGTTGGCTTTAATATTCTTCAAGCTTTTTCCTTTCCTTTTTTCCAAAAGGAATTTCATATCTTGTATTCCAGAAAATTAAGGTACATGCCCTTAATTTTGCCCTGGAGGCTAACCCAAGGCTAGCTTTGAACCTCAAATCTTTTGTTATAAAGATTTCCTGCTGTGTCCTTCTGGATGTTGTCCCCAGGAGCTGAACACAATATGGGCCATTCAAACACAGACAATCCTTGTTTATGTGAAGTTTTCTTTACTCACTCAGGTGGTTAAGCCTGAGCTTTCAGGTGCAAAGTAACCAACTTTACTTCCCAGAGACCTGATTATACCAAGTTCTGCATCTGCTTCCCCAAGCAGCTACCCTGATAATTCCTCTGAGCATATCTATTCCCTCAATGGTAGCTTTAGGACCTCCCCAGAGCCTCCAAGGAAACACAGACAAAGACACTTTATCAATATTTTAGGTAAGATGCTTAGCCACAGACTTCCTGTGAGTGCACAAGGGCACAGAGCTATATTAGCTCCTCCCTTCCCTGGAAATCCACATTACCTACCAGGGTCACATCACCCATTCTTCACAGCAGCCAATTTTACCTGCTGGGGAGAAGAGCCATTCCCCACCCCTAGTAGCCAATGTTACCTACTAGGTTCAGACCTCTCAACTAGCACCCTAGAAGTCAATATTACCTGATAGGCTGCTTCATTCTCCACCCCAGTAGCCAATGTTACCTGCTGGGTGGAGATACCTGACCAACCCCTAGCAGCTAATGTTACCTGCTGGGTCAATTCATTCTCTGCCTCTAGTAGTCCTTTATTACCTAATAGCCAGGCCTAAACTTCCCCAGTAGCCCATGTCACCTACTAGGCATTTACCTGTCAAAAGTCACTGGACTGTCTCTTGGCCAACATTAGCCCCTCCTGCAAAACTGCCCAACATGTGGACTATCACAGGTGCCCATAGCTGAAGGGTTCATGGGGAAAATAATGGGTAGGGTTTATTGTCAAAAAACTGGGTTAACCCCCTGGCAAGTTTCTGAGTAAGCAGATTTGTGAACTGCAATCCAACTTCCCAGTGACCCAAAGCCAAATGCAGAAGTCAATTTGGTTTTCCAAATCCAGCAACATGACCAGACAATGATCTCTTGTGGTGGATAGCTTGATTTAGCGCTTTTCTCATTACAAGGATCAAGCCACCTCCCTAGCCATCCAATTGAGTGATCTTTACAAAAATATTCCCTCTAGCTGATTCACAATTACTATATAGCAATTATCCTTCAATACAAAATATTATCTAGTCTTCAATTATTTCTTATTTTTAACTCTGCTAAAGAAGCACAGTTACAACATTGATAGCACAGGTAGGTTTCCCATCCTACCTTCCTTTTCAAAAAACTATGCCTGTTGTCTGTACTTTCCCCGGCCAAAAAAATATACAAAAGAATCATGTCTGGGCTCCCTATAGACTGAACGCCCTACACACCAGGTACCAAAATACCAGAGGGGTTTGTGCTATGCCAGAACATGGTGATGCCAATCCCTGCCTTCAATGCCCTATCAGCAAAAGAGTTCTTCCAAGCGCCTACCACCATACCTCAAGTCAACGTCAAAATTATCATGCCCATGTATGTGGCTCAGTGACTTTGAGCACTGCCTTGGAGTTGTTTGCGGGTGCTAACAACAACACCACAGCATGGATCCAATCTGCACAAAACAAGCTAACACACATAGAATGCCCCACATATTTCTGGATTGCAGAGATTTCCATTTGCTTGACCCATGCCACAGGAACCTGGTGCAATAAGTGGCACAAGAATCACACCAAGAAGGACTGGGACACTGTGGGGCTCTTTATCACCGGTCTCCATTGTATGTCTTGGGTCAAAGCCAGGGACCAGCTAGAAGGAGTTGTTATTTCCTAGTAGATATATGTCGCTAGCTTGAAGTTTATACTTTGCTTGCAATACAGCAAACTCTTCCAATACTTTCCCTATTACTAGGAGGACATCCCCTTCATGTAATTGAACTTCAGCTGGGGCTAGACTCTCTGTGGGCCTATTCCAATCTTTTAAGAGCCTTGTAAATTTATTCTCAATAAATTTTCTCTCTCTAAATGTCATTTCAAGGTGTCTAGTTGACCTTTCCCATTCCTCCTGGGAAGTTTTACTAGTGACAAACCTTTGACAGCTTTGGCAGTAAGTATTCTTCTCCCCCTGGCTAGGGTAGAAGATTTTGGGCAATTCACTCATTGGGGCTAATTGTTTTACTTAGAAATATGAACAGGGGTCAAATGGGCTTTTATTTGCTTCAGAAGGAAGATCCCCTTAGAAACCTTCTGGTATATGACTTGAGGGTATAGGAAACAATTGGTTTGTGCCAATACTTGGAGTCCTCCAACAATCTCTTGGGATCCTTATATTTGATATTGGGCTCCTGCACCTTATCTTAAACCCTTTCTCCTTTATCTTGGACCCCTGCTTTTTTATCCTTGTCCTCAGCTCTCTGCTCAGTCTTTGTGGCCTTTGTAATCCACTGTTTTCAATCCTTAAAATGCCCCAGACTGCTCTACCTTTAATAGCTCCTTGTTTCAGTTCATTTTTCTTCTCAGAACTTTGGTTTTCCAGGCTTGAACTATCCAGTTTCTTCTGATCTACAATATATTAGACTTTGTTACTTACTTCATACAATTAAAAACCAGCTTTTCCCTGTTCATTTCCTCATTTTTTTAGGCTTAAACTCTTTGGTTTAAGCATTAGAAACCTTGATCAAAAATCTTTGACTTGCAGCCAACCATTTGCCCAGATTGAACTTTTTTGCCAAAACTTTTACCCAAATGACTTGCTCTTGATCCTGGTTTGAACCCAGTGTTGTCTTGCTCCAGATAAACACTTGCTCTTCATTTTGAATAGTTTTGCTGTAATTTCCATCACGTTTCTCTAGGCAAACTCAAGTGCTTCCACCTATGTTTCACTTAAGTGATTTTTGAACCTTAATTTCTTCATCGTTTTTCTGCGTTTCTACGTGTTTTCTTCCACTTTTTAACAGTTTGAAACTGCCTGCCAATTGCTTCTTGCTCCTCTTAATGATTTTGGCAAAACTCCAGCCTTTGCCCTTAGAGTTTCTCTGTTCTGTTTCTGTCTGCTCTGGCTCCTTCTCATTCAATCAATCTCTTATAAATTCACAGTATATTTTCTGTGAACCATTTCCTTCCTTCTTTCTTACTTATTTTTTATTATTTATCTTAATCTTTATGATTTTTTTATCATTCTTTATAAAATCCTTTCTCTGCTTATTTCTTTTCATCAATTTTATTTTCAGCTGTCCAAGTTCATTCTTTCTTCTACTTCTTCTAGTTCTTCTCAGCCAACTTCCATTCCTTCTACCAGTCCTTCTCTATGATCTTTCAGTCCTTCAGCTAGTCCTTCTCCATGATCTTCCAGTCTTTCAACTAGTCATTTTGCACCTTCTGCACTATAAACCACAAAGGTTCTGTCCTTCTCTATTAACCACCAAGGTTCTATCCTTCTCTTCAGTTCTCATTACTAACACCTCAGACTCAGGCAATAAGTCTCCACAAGTGAGTTAGCATTCAAATGGGCCCCATAAATGACCATCACTATAGGCCATCAACCACAGACAATCCTCATGTCTGTGCAGTTGTTTTTACAAACTCAGGTGGTTGGTCCTGAGATTTCAGTTGCATAGTAATCAACTTTACTTCCCAGAGACCTGTTCATTATCTGGATCTGCAGCTGCTTCCTTAAGCAGCTACCCTGATAATGTCTCCAAGAATATACATGCCCCTCTGGTGGCTTCAAGACCTCCTTAAAGCCTCCAGGAAGAAACAGACAAGGAAACTTTACCAATTCTTTAGATAAAGTTCCCCACTTTCAGACCTCCTGCAAGTGACCAAAGGATCTTAGAGCTACCTCAGCTCATCATTTCCTAGTAGCCCTTTGTTACCTAATAGACTGTATCATCCTCCAGCCCTAATAGCCACTTGTTACCTACTAGCCTGGGCACTATTTTTTTACAGTAGCCATAGGTTACCTATTGAGCTGGGATCTCATCCTCTCCTAGTAGTCTATGTTACCTGCTAGGTTAGGAGACCATCCAGCTCTGGTAGCCCTCAGTTACCTACCAGGTTAGGACCCTATCCATCCCTGGTAGTCATCAGTTACCTACCAGGCTGTGACACCCTCCAGCTCTAGAAGCTACCTGTTACCTACAAGGCAGGACCTTCACTACCTCTAGTAGCCACTTTTTACTTAAATTCAGAACCTAAATGTAAAAATGTGGGATTTGTAAAATCCTTGGTCCAAATTTCAAATCACATTTGCGGGATGGTATTTTTTTAATTAAATTGAATTATTTTTATTTGAATTTTTAAAAATGCAGGAACTCATAGACACTTTGAAAATTTCAAGTCAAACTGCATATTTCCAATGAACAAAATGAATTAACTGGAATCAGATTTGAAGCATTCAAATACATCAAGCATTTCCATTAAGTTTACTATGTTTTTTGGAATTGTGGGCTTGTCAAATCCATGAACCAAATTTCAAATCACTTTGAATGCCACTAGTAAACTCAAACGCTAATTGGGTGAATTGGAATCCAAATTGAATGTACAGTAAGAAACTAGAAAAATCAGTCTAAATCAAGAAGCTCCACTCTGCATAAAATCAAATGAAAAATTAAATCTCAATAACCATGTTTAGACATAAAAATTGATTAAACTTTAAAGTTCTCCAAACCTGTAAAGGACACAATATTATACAATTTGAATTATAGATATATAAATTCTATTACTATTTAAGGCTAAATCAAGAGAAAACAACTTCCCACAACTAAACCAAAAATCCAAATAAATACATGTTTAATCTAAAATTTATTTTTTTATTTTTATGGACTGTATATTGCATTCCCAACCAGCTCCTGCACCAGCCTGCAGGGCAGCCTGTCAATGAGGGAGCCCCAGAGGGTCCAAGAATATACCCAGAACCCAACTTGAGTGGATTAATGCCAACACACAGGCCTCCCAAGACGTCATTGCCAGTCAACCACCTCCTGCATCCCAAGCTAGATCAACCATCTTAAATCCTAGACAGAAGCTGCTCTCAAGGCCTGCCACAAAAGTCTCCTATACCAGGATCACCAGGAACACTGAGGTTACTTACATCTCCACTGTATACCCAGTCATCACCTGGCCTCGCACTCTGGATCCAAGAGTTTTACTTCCTGTCCCCGCGTTTTTGATACCTCCTATGAGCTATTGGCCACCACTGTTGAGCCATCTGTGCCTGCTGTGTGTTTGAAAATTGATGGCACCATCACAACCAAGCGTGATCCCACCTTCTACACAAAGGTCCCCATCCCCTGTGTTGAGCCTTCTAGCCAGGATGCTGTGGTGCCTGCCAAGGGCTGGTGTTGGTTGGCAGATAATGAGCGTGAAGCTCTCCTCAACTGCTTGAATGGGGGAATGGCAGTTTGGGATATTGCATCCTAATTTGGTGTCACAGCCAGATATATTGATGACCTCAACAACAAATACGGCAAGACTGGTTGAATTGCCAAATATGTCAAGGCTAAGTGATAGCCAAAACTCTTGCAGCCTGTGCATATTGACACAATAAAACAGTGGGTAGCCAAGGATTGTCACCTGGACACGCTTGCTGTCCAATCAATGCTGGACACAAAGTTTGGGCTTTTTGCTTCTAAAACTCTTGTCTACAAAACAATGGTTAATTTAGGCTTCTCATAGAAAGTACTGGGAGTTTCTCTGTACTATAGAAACAGCAAGAAGATCATCAAGGATTGTCACATTTATTCTGAGATCTATCTTGCTCTAAAGCAGGCTGGCAATGTACAGTTCTTCTATATAGCTGAATTGTTGTTTTCCTCCTCATTCAGGTCTAGGCATGGGTGGGTTGAGAAGGGGTCCAAGGATGATGTAGCACATTGTGCAGCTGTTTGTTCCCAAACATATATCAATGGTAGCGCTTCTTGGTCCCTGCAGGTTGGACCAGTATCAAATGATTAAGGGCTCCTGCAATAGCAAGACATTCCTTGATTTTTCCTAACTGTCAAGGAGTACCTTTGGATTAATTATCAAGGCACAATCTACATTGTTGTGCTTGATAATTTTTTGCTCCACAAAGTGGATTTGGTTGTTTCCAAGTCCCCTCATCAACAAAAACAGGCACACCTCTAGCCACCAGCTTGTGGATTATCTAATGAGACTCCTCTTTCTCCCGCCATATTCTCCATTTCTGAATCCAATTGAGGAGGTGTTTGATTGGATCAAGAATAAGGTGAAGAAAGGTCTCCAACAGGACACCAAGGATCTCTTTAACATTCTTGAGGTCAGTCAGTTTGTGATGCCACCTGATGTGGTCGCAGCTTTTTACAAGCACTCTGAATCCTTCCTGCCCAAAGCTCTTGCCTCCAAGCCAATCATATAAATGGACACTCTGGGTTTTATTTTTTATTTTTATTTGTTTTTTTTAATGAGGCTTGAAAAATGATATTTTATGTAATTTGTTGTTGTTGAATTTTATTATAGACATATAAGAATTTGTACATTAGTTTAATAAAATTATTTATATTGGATATAAAGACACATGTTTTTATTATAATGTACCAAATATTGTATTGACTGTAGAGCCAACAAATAAATAAATTAAAAAAGATAGAAATATATTAATTTTATTTGAATAAATGTGAGCCCTTTTTATACAATAGCTTTTTTAAAAGTCACAGATTGAACCTTGTGAGTCATCACCTGATTCTTATTTATTCAGTGCCACTATAGCCACACAACACAAAAACCAATTATTTTCATGTATATCTTACTAATTATTACTTATGACACAGATTGAGCAGAGCAAATCTATTTATCAAATCATACTCAAAGGGGAAACTAATTTGAGCTCTAAACAATCAGTTGTTTAAAACATAATTGAGGTGGACAATTCAAGGTGGGTAAATAGAGCTCATCTTGGTTATGTATGAATTATATGAACCCATACTTGCTGATCAACTAAAAAAAGAATATAAATAATATTTTAATATTAAATGTATTCAATTTTATTGAAACTACTTCTTTGTTATATACTGTCTAATTATATATTACTATTATAATATAAAAAATATAAAGAAATTTTATTATGCAAACAAAAACAAACAAGTGAGCTATTTGGGGGGATTTTACTGCAAAATATCATTTTCTGCATGAGCCACTAATTGGGACCACATACTCTTCTGTATGTGGTGGATTGTGCAAGAGCCAATTGCAAGCAGGGTGATGCTCATCACCCCAGTGGTGGCAGAGCGCCTAAGAAAAGGCAAAGGGGAGTGATAATTTACTGTAAATTCAGAACCTAAAGGTAAAAATACAGGATTATCAAATTCTTTTGTGTGAACTCACCAACTTAATGAAGTAGTTTTCATCCCGGAACAACTTACTTTTTTATATAAAATGATGAAAAATATTCCAGTAAGTTGGTGAGCTCACATAAAAAGAATTTGATAATCCTGCACTTTTACCTTTAGGTTCTGAATCTACAATATGAGTAGTTGCTTTTCAGGAGGTAATTAGTAGCCCTAAATTGATGCTAATGCAAAGCAATCATACAGGACGTGCTCCACGGTCTTGTAGCCCTGTGGAGTCTTTTGCTTCTCCAAAGCTAAACAGCAGATGTTCATATAAAGAGGGATGTCTTCCTGTTTCATCATGTTTGATTTTAATATTAAGTGAAGGAGGATTCCTAACTACACTGCAATGTGAAGTTGTTAGGAGGTATATAGTTCCAAAAATAAACAAAATTTCTTATAAGTTGATATTAATCTATTGATATATGATGTATTGCTAAATTTGAAAACTGTCCACCTGGTGTCCTTCTTGAATCTGCCCCATGCTTCAGCAAACAGAATCAATAAAGGTTTTAACTTATTCACAAGGTTTACAACCCTGACTTTGCTTGATAATGATTTGATAAATTCATTAAATATTGCTGATTTTAAATATTCATTTCCTATTTGAAATCAAAATTTCTTCAAATTTCATTCATATGCATTCATATTTTAAAAAGGAAATCTTTCAATGCTTTCATAAATATATTCATTGAAATTTATTTGAAATTTTGATTGAATTTCATTCATTTGATAAAAATTGATAGTTGCTCCTATTTTATATGCTTCCCTAATCCAGTTGAACACCCCATGGGTGCTTGATACTCAACATTCATTGTTTTCTTCTTTGAAAATTGATTCATATTCCTTTGAATGATTTGGTTTGATTTATTTCACTTTGACTTCTTTGAATTATGGGGGCTATCATTTTTTGATAGCCCCTATATACACCACTGGGTGTATAGGCTGTCATGTCACAAGTGACAAACTCCTACTGATCATGATTACTGAAAAGCCTCAACTACGGGATTTGAACCCTGAGACCCTGCGGGCCGCCAGCCTGCAGGACCGGCTGCCCGCAGATTTTTGGGCTCAAGCCAGAGACGATCTTGACTTCAGAAATCTCCTTAAAGCTGGATGAATCAAAATCATCTACATTGACAACTCCCACACTAAAAGTTCCTGTTAACACAACCAATCAGCAGGCGGGCCCAGCCATAGAGCCCAAAATAACTTGGGCCTCCACAGGAAAGGAAATAGAGAAACTTCCCAATTAATGCGGGCCACCCAGAAATAACCAACCTCATAACCCAACAAGGAAATCAGAGTATTCCCAGTTCAAACCAGCCAATGATTTAACTCCTGCAATGAATGTCACCAAGGACTGGAAAGATCAGGCAAACGGTACCACCCAGGCCAGAGAAATTTGTAAAAGATTTCCCATGACAGATGGGCATACTTATACCCTGGACCACCAGGAAGATGCCCATTGCCATTCTTGTAATAAAGTGACATGAACCTTTGGTTCAACCAGGTTATTCCATATTTTATTTTAGTTCTATTTCTTCTACAGTCTACCTCCCATAGTTCCGCACCCCATACCCTACAGCCCCAAGAAACCGCAGACCAACCGCCTGAGTTTTACTGTCCACCAGGAGTCCCCTACAGCCCCGTACATTTCACTAAGTACCCTTCCAATCCTGTGTATTTGGAGTTCACCCTAGAGGAAATCCTAATCTACAATCCAGAGGCAAGAACTAGAGAGACAGAAACTGTATACAGGGAAGGTCGCAAGACCACTATTCCTCCCCTGCTATTCCGCAACAAATATAACTACCTGCCTGTATATTTGGTCCCCATGACTCCGCCTCTCACCCTGCGGCCCAAACGCCTGCAAGAATCTGTTGCTGCCAATGAATCCACCTCCACTCAAATATTTGGGGTGATGTACATCACTCTTACCAGCTTGATAGATTCTATGGCACCCGCCAGCAGACCTTGGGCCCTCCTGGGCAAATTGTTATCTTATATTGTAAAGTTAGCTCCAATCTTATGGTGGGCCCTCCCTGCTGGGCCTGCGGGCCGTCTGCCTGCAAGTTCTCAGGAACCCCCCACAGGCTGGATCCCTGACATTATGGCAATCTACCTTAAACACGGTAAACTGGGCCCCAAGATGTTGATAACTCTTTGGGCATCTTGTATGCTACTTTTATTGATCTCAGCTTACCATGCATACAAACTAGCTACCAACCTAATTGCATCAGCAATCCAGCACCAAACCACTACAGAGCCAAAGGACGACATTCTTGGCGTCAAGAAGATCAAGACCCCAAACTTTCAGGTTCAGAACGTTATAGTAAATCAGACCACAACCAAGGTGGACATGCCGCAGATGGGGAAGCTCACCCTAGAAGAAGCTAGAAGAGCCATGCCAGTCCTTTGTCTCCACTTTCAGGTCAACACAAACTCTTAGTCTAATGACACTGAGAAAGTCCTTGGAGTGGCCTCCATGCTCTTGGGCAATACCTTGGACTGGTTTGGGAAGGCCACTGCCAAGGACGTCAAGTTCTGCCTGGACTACTCCCAATTTGAGAGTGAACTGATGGCTACTGGCAACAACCAATACAACCAATATCACACCCTCATCAGTTTACTAGACATCAGACAAGGATCACACACTCACAAACCTACACCAACAAGTTCCTAAAGCTGAAAGCCAGAACCTAACTTGAGGACAAACTATCAGCCATCTTGTACCGCTGAGGAGCCTGCTCTGCCTTGAAGGAGATCCTTAAACACCATCCCCCTACGCTTGGCTTAGATGAACTACTCCTTTTGTGTAGAGGATTGAGCTTTAACCAAGTAGGCGCTCCCTCTCACACTCAGCACACAAATTGAGCCTCGACGCCCAACAGACCAGAAATGTCCCCTGATAAATTACAACGCCACTACTGTGAAGGGTTGTATTTCTACTGTCACAAACCCAGCCACCTCACTAAGGCTTGCCCCAATAAGAGTGGCCCCACAGTTTCCTTGGTACAAATAAACACCTCTACCCAGTCTTAAAAATTTATCCAAGTTGAGGCAAAAACATTCACAACATCCCAGACTGTTGAAGCTTTCATTGATACTAGAGCTGAGGAGAGTTTCATTGACGCCACCCTTGCAAAGGACCTAGGACTAAAGGCCACCACTGAAGGTGTTAAATTAATCATGGGAAATAGCTCTCACAACTTGGGATTTAGGTGCGCAGCCAAGCTGCCATTGAAAATTGGTCAGAACACCTACCCAGTGATTCCTGTCATCCTGAAGGGACTTCCCCATCCCTTAATCCTAGGAGACTCCTGGTCCCAAAGACACAGCACTATCTTGAATTTCTGTAATCAAACAGTTGCCTTGAAGGGAGACAATTTGTGTGATGAGGTGCCATTTCTGCTGGGTTCAACCTGCAAAGGACCCAACACGCTTCTGACCCTGAAAATGGAACCCAGTGTAGGGACCCTACCTGCCTCTTTATAGAAGTGGAACCACGGCTTCAGCAAGGAAGCAGCAACCAATCTCCCCAACCACTTGATCTACAACCACACCATAGATCTGTTACCCGGAACCCAACCACATCACAGGCCCATCTATAGCTGCAACCATTGTGAACAAGTAGCCCTGAAGACATACCTAGAGGACAGGACAAAAAAGGGTTCATCCGGGTGCCAAAGACCCCTTGCTTGTCACTTATGCTGTTTGTAGGGAAAAAGGACAGCAGAATGCGTCCCTGCGTGAACTACCAAAAACTGAACAACATTACAGTGAAGAACCGCTACCCCATCCCCAACGCTAACAACCTTTGTGATGTAGTGACTGGAGCCCAGGTGTACTCAAAAATTGACCTGAGAGATGCTTTCAACCAGATCAGAATCAAAGAAGGAGATAAATACAAGACGGCTTTCAAAACCAGATATGGGTTGTAAAAATACCTGGTTATGCTGTTTGGCTTATGCAACACCCCCAGGACTTTCCAAAGGATGATTAACTCCGTCCTAGGCAAGTACCTCAACCAACTCTACATAGCATATTTGGACAACATTCTCATATACAGCAAGTCACATGAAGAACACCCCCAACACCTTGACTGTATACTGGAGAAACTCTCACAGGCTAACTTACACACCAAGCTGAAGAAATACAAATTCTTTCAGTCTGAGGTCAAATTCCTGGGATATGTGGTGAAGACTGGCAGCTTTGCCATGGCACAGGATAAAGTAGAAGCAATAACGTCTTGGCCGGTGCTCAAAAGCAGAAAGGATGTGAGAAGTTTTTTGGGCCTGGCAAATTATTGTAGGGATTTCATCCAAAAAATTCTCAGATTACTTTGCCCCTGACCTGTCTTTGCTCTGAAAAGGTCCAGCTTGTCTGGACTGAGGAGTGCACCTCTGCGTTTGAGGCCCTGAAACTTGTGTTCACCTCTGCTCCAGTCCTGGCAATACCTGACCCATCTAAACCTTTTGTGCTGGAAACAGACGTGTCTGATTTTACAGTGGGAGGGGTCTCTCTTCAGGAAGGAGGGGATAGTATGCTACATTCTTTAGTATATTACTCCAAGAAGATGCTACCTGCAGAAGGAAACTACCCAATATATGACAAGGAGATGGTAGCCATAATGAAGACCCTGAAACATTGGTGCTGATATCTATGTGGTGCCAAATACCTGGTACAAGTTCTGACAGACCACAAGAACTTATTTTACTTCTTCAAACCACATCAGCTAAACCAACAACAAGCAAGATGGGCCTTATAACTGGTTGACTACACCTTGACCATAGACTACAAGCCAAAAAAGTGAATGTGGTACTTGACGCCTTGAGCAGGAAGCCGACCTGATTCTCTCCTCCACCAAAATCAAGGACTGCAACACCCACACACTACTAGACCCTGCCAGCCTAGGGATACAACTGAATTACTTGAATATTGCCGCCAGCAAACTCAACGTGATAAGAGCCCAGAAACAAGACAAATATTCAACCAAACTAGTCAAAGCCCTGCTAAAGGACCTGGATTGCCATCATTCAAAGAAAGGATACTCCCTGAAAGGCGCTACCCTTCTGCTCCACAACAGAGTCTATGTACCCAAAGGCCCAACCCAAACAAACATAATGATTGAACACCACAACTCAGAGATGGCCGGTCACCCTGGTAGACACAAGTCCCTCTTAAGCATCAAGAGGAACTACGCATGGCCAGGCATAGACAAGGAAGTAGCTGCCTACATCAATGGTTGCAAAACCTGCAGAAGAACCAAGACACGTCAATCAAAGCCAGAAGGACTACTGAGGCCTCTGAACATCCCTGCTGGACCCTGGAAGTCAGTGTCAATGGACTACATAGTAGAGCTCCCCTCTTCAAAATCCTTTGACAAAATCCTAGTCATGGTTGACTGCTTCACAAAGATGGCGTATTTTCTCCTAATCACTATCCACTGCACGGCAGCCAAGACTGCCAGACACTTCCACGACCACATCTTGATACAACACGGCACTCTGGAAGAAATCATCACCAACCGTGGACCCCAGTTCACTTCCCACTACTGGACCCAAGTGATGAAAGATCTTGAAATAAAATGTTGTGTATTGACCTCCTACCACCCACAGACAGACAGATAAACTGAACAGATCAACCAAATCTTGGAACAATACCTGCAATTCTACATCAACGCAGATCAAGACAACTGGGCAGAATGTTACCTATGGCGCAATATGCCTATAACAGCAAAGACCACACATCCACGTGTATTTCCCCCTTCAAGGCCAACTATGGGTTTGATCCATCATGGTACCCTAGTATTGACAGCAAGGAACAGAATACAGCAGGATAAACCTGGATTGAACAAATACACACCACCCAAGAAACCTGCCTAAGAAATCTGACCTGCGCTGTTAAGACCTACAAGGCATTTGCTGACAGGAAAAGAGTCCCTGGGAAAACCCTGGAGATTGGCAACAAAGTTTACCTTGACTCACAGAATGTCCCCCTACACGTACCCAGTAGGAAATTAGCTCACTGCTGCTCTGGCCCTTATAAGATTACAAAGCAAATAAGAGAAGTGGTGCACAAACTAGAACTGCCACCCACTTGGAAAATCCACAACGTCTTCCACCAATCATTACTATTCAAGAAAGAAGGAACTTCCCTTCCCCACCAGAAGATCAAGATCAACCCCCCGCTCATCCAGGAGGAACGCACAACCAAATACAAAGTGGAGTACATTCATGGACACCTCCTCCACTACAAGACCCCACAGTACTATGTCAAATGGGTAGGTTACCCCCCCCCCCAAAGAAAGCACATGGGAACCTGTCTCCAACCTGCCTAACACACACAGAGCCATACAGCAATACTTGGACAAGAGGGCTGGGAAGGAGGAGGGCAATAGGAGAGAAGGGGATGATGTCACAAGTGACAAACTCCTACTGATCATGATTACTGAAAAGCCTCAACTACAGGATTTGAACCCAGAGACCCCACAGGCTGCCAGCCCGCAGATTTTTGGGCTCAAGCCAGAGCAGATATTGACTTTGAAAACCCCCTTAAAGATGGATGAATTTAAATCATCTACATCAACAACTCCCACACTAAAGGTTCCTGTTAATGAAACAAATCAGCAGGCAGGCCCAACCATAGAACCCAAAATAACTTGGGCCTCCACAGGAAAGGAAATAGAGAAACTTCCCAATAAATGCAGGCCACCCAGAAATAACCAACCCCACAACCCAACAAGGAAATCAGATTATTTCCAGTTCAAACCAGCTAATGATTTAACTCCTGCAATGAATGCCACCAATAACTGGAAAGATCAGGCAAGCAGTACCACCCAGGCCAGAGAAATTTGTAAAAGTTTTCCCATGACAGATGGGCATACTTATACCCTGGACCGCCAGGAAGATGCCCATTGCCATTCTTGTAATAAAGTGACATGAGCCTTTGGTTCAACCAGGTTATTCCATATTTGATTTTAGTTCTATTTCTTCTACAGTCTACCTCCCACAGTTCTGCACCCCATACCCTACAACCCCAAGAAACTGCATACCAACCGCCTGAGTTTTACCGTCCACCAGGAGTCCCCTACATCCCCATACATTTCACCAAGTACCCTCCTAATCCTGCATATTTGGAGTTCACCCTAGAGGAAATCATAATCTACAATCCAGAGGCAAGAACTAGAGAGACCAAAACCGTATACAGGGAAGACCGCAAGACCACTATTCCTCCCCTGCTATTCTGTGACAAATATAACTACCTGCCTGTATATTTGGTCCCCATGACTCTGCCTCTCACCCTGCAGCCCAAACTCCAGCAATAATCTGATGCTGCCAATGAATCCACCTCCCCTCAAATATTTGGGGCAATTTACATCACTCTTACCAGCTTGATAGATTCTATGGTTCCCGCCAGCAGACCTTGGGCCCTCCTGGGCAAATTGTTATCTTATATTGTAAAGTTAGCTCCAATCTTATGGTGGGCCCTCCCTGCCAGGCCCACAGGCCGTCTGCCTGCAAGTTCTCAGGAACCCCCCACAGGCTGGATCCCTGAAACATCACCTCAAAAACCTGTTTCTCATTTCTTGATGTAACTAAAGAAAAGGTAAGTAAAAGATAAAGATACTTACTAATTCTTTTCCCTGCAGATCCCTCAGCCACAGGCACCCCTTTGGCAAACTTCATGAGTGTTGGTTGCTCTTCATTTGTTTTCCTTTCTTTGATCTTCCTTATTTTCTGTGCAACTTCTGCTTCCTCTTGATTTCCTTCATTTTATAAATTTTCATTAATTCTTGAAGCGCTTCTGCTTCTTGAGTGTTGTTCATTTCCTTCATTTTCATCTGTTTTCATTTTAATATTTTCATTTCCTTCATTTTGATTTGATTCCTCTTTATTCCTTTTGCTTCTATTCATTTCATTTGAAAAATTATTTCCTTCAATCAATTTGGCTTTTTGACTATTTTCCTTTATTTTTCAAACTCCCATGAGTTATAACTTTCATTGCTGAAATTCAAAAATTTGAGTATTTCCCTTTGAAGATTTAAAACTGTTCTCTTGTGTTCCTCTTTGATAATGGTTCCTAAACTATTATTTGTAGTTTTTTTCTGGTGTCAGAACTTTTGGATTTGCTCTCAGACCTGGCGGTCTGATTAAGATTTGCTTTATTAAATATATGTGTTATCTTAGTCATTATGTTGATAGAATGCTTGTATGACAACAAGCTTTACTGCAACATCTGTGGTTTTCTTGGCAGGGCAACAGCTGGCAATGTCCAAGGGAGGCAACTATCAAGCGGCTTTCTAAGCTATTGGCTTGGTAAGGTCTTTGAGTACTGACTATGGTCTTTGAACTTGGATACCTTCTTCTACTGTGAAAATGTTCTATAGTAGGATCTTCAATTTGTCTGTCTTTCATTAGTCCAATGGACAGGCTTTTATAGAGCTTGCGCTCTCTTGCCAGGATAATATCATCTGGCGCTTCTAACTCTTTCTTGGTCAGTTGTTCCATCCCCAGACCTCCAGCATCAACCCCCAGAGTCAGGAATTCATGCAATGGCATGGGATTTGATATCATAGTACCCTGTGCTGGGTACTTGTTGCCATAGAGTCATACATAATCCATTAGCGTGACAGCAGTGGCAGCGCTTATTAATGACTCTATTTTTAGCGCATAGTTTGTCATTCCTAAGCAACCCTTCTAGCAGGAATTTGCAGTGGTACTGGCGGGTTGCCAGTGCAAATTGATCATAACCCTTTCAAATCCTCAAAGAAACCCATGATTACTAACCTGGCAGTTTTCTAGAGTATTCTGGAATAACTCTAGCTAATTGGGAATTGCTCATAATTAGAGGTCTATGATATTCCTGGTTTTTCTTGCAATAGGTGATCCAAATCTACATTACAAAGGCTTCTCAGATCAATTAAGCCTGCTAGTAATATATCAAAAGCTTTTAAAATTGATGGCTTGGCATGCCGCCAAGATATACAAGGTAGAACAAAGTCAGTATAAATTCCTGACAGCTGGACCAAAGCCTTTCCTTCATTTACCAGCTGATTCACTACTATTTCCCTGATATTCTGTTCAAGTTCAACAACCTTTTGAAGAGCTGACCCTAATTTGCTGATAAGGTTATAGATAGTAGACATGTTGTTTGAATTACATAAAAAACTTATTTTTATATTACTACCATCAATTCATGATCATGAAATGATAGATAATAGTACATTTTATTGACAATTATTGCAAATATTACAAATAACTTGTAATTATACAAAAAAATAGCATAACACACTAAAAAATACCCCAGGATTTCATTAAACTAGCCATCTGAATTAGAACATATAGATTGTATTTTTCCAGTATTTAACCTTTTTATTTGAAACTAGTATTTTATTGATATCTCATATTGAATTGTGAATATTTTATTGAATGTTAACTATACTGGGTTGTATTGCCAGCAATGTCAATATTGTGTTATGTGCGTAACTCTATGCATTTTGCATAATAAAATTCATTGTAAATTTATAATTGGACTGTGTCCATATTTGGGAGCCATTAACACTTATTATAAATTTTTGATACATAGTGCATTTTACAGCCTGCATATTTACCTATTGAGAATGATTCTGTAAAATTTAAGTTGGATTTTGTGAGTTAGTAATAGTTCAGTGGATTAATCAATCACAGTTTATGACCATTAATTGGCTGATTTTCTTTGCTTTGGAAATTGTGCATTTCATGATAATTATGCGCTGGTATCCAATTGGTTGGTTTCACATCCCATTGTACAGTTGATAGGAAACAGGGTTGCCACCCCAACCACACCTGGTCTCAGGGTGGTAACCATGTTTCCTATTTCCTGCATGATGGGATGTGAAACCAATCAATTGGGTACCAGCGCGTAATTATCATAAAATGCACAACCACCATAGCAAAGAAAATCAGCCAATCAATGGTCATAAACATTGATTGATTGACCCATTGAATTATTACTATCTCACAAA
Organism: Entomophthora muscae; assembly: GCA_014839935.2. Lineage (NCBI taxonomy): Eukaryota > Fungi > Entomophthoromycota > Entomophthoromycetes > Entomophthorales > Entomophthoraceae > Entomophthora > Entomophthora muscae. The sequence continues at coordinate 62,373 of QTSX02006517.1, forward strand.
ATCTTGCTTAAATTTTACAGAATCATTATCAAAGTAAATATACAGGCTGTAAAATGCACTATGTGATAAGGAGCGCCTTTTGGGGAAGCTTCAAATATGGAATTAGGAAAGACAAGAATTATCTTTTATTGGATAACATTTTAAACTTATATATATTTGGAAGCAGCAGAGATTTAGTTGGATCAAAGATAAGGATGGTCATCTGCAGGATGGGTTTGAGCCAATGGATACTTGGAAGTCATGTGATATTGCTTGGTTGCCATTCCTGGTATGTCAAACTGTATATTAGAAGGGCACCAAATTGGGCAATGACTGGATGTTAAGTAAGTTGACGGTATCCAGAATTCTTGTACATCCAGACCCTCAACACCCCCTTTAAGGGGTTACTCTGGTGCATCAGGAGGGGGCTTTGTCTTAACAGCTGCTGCCTGATGTTCCTGGAGTTTTTTGCTAGTTGGTACCAGTTTGGTTGAGTTTTCCCCTTTGCTAAGGCGGAGACAAGTTCTGTGGTATTTCTTGACAACAGGGGTTTTGGCACCTTGGAATTTCACTAGATAGGTGTTTTGGTCTGGTCTGTACTAAATGATTCTTCCTGGTCCTCTGTGTACTGAGTCTAGCTTCTTTCTGTTTTCAGCTAGGACCCTGACAGGAGAGTTGATGTAAAGTGGTTCCTCTTTAGAGGTTACCTTTTGTGTTTTGAGTCTTTTTATTTCTACTATTTTAGCTTTGAGGCGGATGTGTTGTAGATTTGGTGCTTGTTCTACTGTGGGGGGTTTCCCCAGGGGGGATCTTTATGTATGGCTGTTTGTTGTGGGTTATTATTTATGGTTTTTACCTGTAGGTTAGCTCAAACAGGGAATATCCTGTTACTTAATTGGTGCGGACTTGGGATACTAGTAATGCATGTTTCACATATAGTGACCATGTGTCCTTGGCTTTGCCATCCATTGTTTTCTCTAGGGTCCTGATAAGGCTGCCGTTGAGGCATTCCACTCTGCTGTTGGCCTGTGGTCTGTATGGAGAGTTTGTGGAGTTTTTAATTTTTTTGGATTTTAAGTTGTCATTTACTACGTGACCTGATAGCTCGGTTGCTCCATTGGTTATGATGTAGTCTGGAGTGCCGTAGCTGGCTATGATTGCTTTGTTAATGAATTGGTTTATGGTTTCTGCTTTGTGGTCCTTTGTTGCCCATCAGATGGTCCAGCACGTGGCAAAGTTGATGGCTACAATTAGGAAATATTGTTTTGTCTTTGTTTCTGGGAAGGGGCCCACTACAACCAGTCCTCAAACCTTGAATGGTTCAGGGTCATGTACTGGGTTGACTGTTGGCTGGGGAGCCTTTGTGCTGGTGTATTTCTCACACACTGTGCACTTTTTCAGAACATCAATTATATCTTGTTTGAGATTGAGCCACCATATTATCTCTTTTAATGTGAGGTATAGGTTGTTAGCCTTTGTATGTCCTAGTAGGCAGTGATGTCTTAATATGGTGACAACTATTTATGCAAGTGGGATGTAGGGAACATGTTAGTCATTGATGATCCGGTATATAGTGTCATTTGATACATGGAAATACTTTTCATTTCTTACTAATGTATTGTTGGTTATTTGATGTGTTGAGGGGTCTTTCCCTTTGGTTTTATACTCAGTATTGTATAGGTTTGGCCAGTCAGGGTCCAGGTGGTCAGGGTGATCCTCTCTAGGCTGACATAGTCTAGAGAGAGCATCAGCTGTGACCAGATCTGCCCCCTTTTTGTATTGGATGTCCAAATTGAGCTGCTCTAGCAGGTACATCCATTTGGCTTGCTGCCTTGCAAGTGTGTTCTGAGTTTTGAAATAGATTAAGGATTTATGGTCAGTTAGTACTTGGACGTTTAAATGTCCTTCTAGATAATATCTTCATTTCTTGAATATGTGGTATATTGCTAGTGATTCCTTATTGTGTATTGGGTATCTCTGCTCAATGTTTGTTAGTTTTCTGCTTTTGTAACATACTGGCAGGAAGTCTTGCTGCCCTGACTGGCAGATGCGTAGGACTGCGTGAATGGTGGTGTCACTGGCATCCAACTCAAGCTTGTAGCACCCATTGTTATTAGGGTATTACAAGATTGGTGCTTCAATCAGAGTTTGTTTAAGTAGTTGGGAATTATTGTCAAACTCTGATGTCCAGAAAAATTCTTTTTGGCATTACCCTTGGTTAGGTCATTAATTGGTGTGGTTAGTTTTCTGCAGTCTTTGATGTATTTCCTTAGGTAAGCTACCATTCTGAGAAATCATCTAACTTTTTTAACAGAGGTGGGGCGCTGCATGTTATTTATGGCTTTTATTTCATCTGGATCTGCTTTGATGCCACTGTCAGAGACAATGTGGCCCAAGAACAGGAGTTCCTTTTCCATAAATTGGCACTTGCTAGGCTTTGTGTAGAGTTTGTGCTTTGCGGGTCAATTGAGTGTCTTGCAGACATGTGTGAGGTGTTCCTCTTTTGTTTTTGAGAATATGATGATATTTTCAAGGTAGCATAATGTATTTGAGAGGCCATTCAGCTCTTGTTTTATCATGGTGACAAACTTTGTGAGAGTGTTGGTCATCCCAAAGTTCATTACCCTACATTCAAAGGACCCAAATTACGTACAGAACACAGCTTTTGGTATGTCCTTTTCCTTTACTTCAACTTGGTTGTAACCTGAGATGAGGTCAATTTTAGAGAAAAGTTTGGCACCTGAGAGTCTTGCAATCAGGTCCTATATAAGTTGAAGAGGGTATTTATTATTTACTGTGCTTGCATTTAGTGCTCTGTAGTCAGTTACTAGACGCAGAGTGCCTTCCTTCTTCTTTACAAAGAACACTGCTGCCCCCCACAGGGATTCAGACGGGCAGTTGAATCCTTTTGCTAGATTGTCCTCAGAGTGTTTTGAGGGTTTGGGTCTCCATGGGGGAGAGTCTGTAGAGAGATGCAGGTTTAGGCATGGCTTTACATAGGTTGATGCCATGTTTGACCTCCTGTTTGTGTGGTAACTCTGTGAGCTCTTCCTTGAATACATGGGCATATTCATTTAGGAGTGCCGCAAGTTCTGGGCATTGAATCTTGGTTGTTTGTATATTATTGAATTTGGTGTACCTCATTATGCAGAGGTTACTATTTTTGGTTAGACGTTCTGGGTTGTCTTGGTTTATGACCTGGAAAAATACTGTTTCTCTTAGTATGAGGTTGTTGGGTTCTTTGAGGATATTAAAATTGACTCTGTTGTGTTTGATGGTCATGGTTTTTGTTTTCCAACATATGCTGGGGTTCACTCAGGTGAACCAGTTCATGCCTGCTACAATGTTGTAGTTTATTTTATTCATGACAAGTCCTTTGATGGACATTTGTATGCCTTGGAGGTCAATTCTGAAGGGATCTGTTTTGCTTTCAATTAAAACCTTTGATTTGTCTGCCTTTTTTGTGTATTTGAAGTTGTATTTGACAACTGGTACTTTGTATTTGGTTACAAATGGTTTGCTAACTATATTTGTTGTGCACCAGAGTAAAATAAAATTTTATGTGTATGTGATTTGTAAGTGCATGGGTAGACAAGAAGTTGTGAGTGACCTTTAATTTTTAAGTTCATAAAAATGGAGGATTGCAGGACACTGTGGATACAAGCAGCATAGTTTGTGCCTTGATACAATTTCTTATCAAGTTGGGGGGAGACAGGGGCACTTAAGTCTGTTCCCCCTCCTCTTTTCCCTGTTCCTCTTTTTTGAGACCTTTGAGGTCAGAGAATGTGGGATCAGATTCATAGCAGGTTGCTGTTTCAGAATTGTTTACTTTGGTGGTGTCCTTTTTCTTGGGGTGGGTGCAGTTTGCGCTTTGGCTGCAATTACCATTGTTGCAATTGGAGTTGCCGCAGCTATTATTAGTGTTTTGGCGTTTTTTGCCATTGGAGTTTTCTCTGCCATTGCTGTTTGAGGAGCAACTGCTGTTAGTGCAGCATATTCCATGTTTGCTCCGTTTTCTGTGTGCTTGGCTTCTGCAATGAGCGCAGGCATGGAGGTGTTGGCCTCTGGACAGATGAGGGCAGCAACAGAGGGTTTAATTCTGTTGATGAATGAGGCTCTGGTGTGTATGTTGTCAGCTTGTGCTAGATTTTGAATTTTGTGGTGTATTTCCTCTAATTCATTGGCGTAAGCTGTGATAGTGGTCTTCTGAGGAAGATTGCTAAGCTGTATTGCAATGTCTTGGAGGGATTTGGTGACGCGGAAATGTGTAGGATGTCTACTTTGAACTCTTCCCAGTTGTCAAGATGGTTGTTGGTTCTTGAGCCAACCCAAGTGACAAAAAAGTTAGCTGCAGCCTTGTACAGGCGCTTACTGGCTTCCTGGACCCATTTTTTGTGGGAGATGTGGCTGGCGCAGAGTTTGGCAGCTGAGTGATCTAGCCAGTTGATGATGTTTTCTTTGTTTTTACCAAAGAACTTGTCAATAACAATTATTTGGTGTTGGTAACTTCACCTGTGATAGGTGGTTGTGCATTTGTTTGTGGTTGAAGAGAGCAACTGTATTGAATTATCTTGGTGCATGCTTTGGGAATGACCAGTCCTTCAAATACAGTGCATCCACTAGGTATATCTTTGTTGATGTCGTGGGCGCGGAAGTACGTTTTCCAGGTCTTCTGGGATTTGGCCTGGTTGAGTGCGTGAGCAAAGGTGGGCGGGTTTTGGTCAGTCATTTTCTCTTTCATGGGTGTGGTCAAAAACCGTAGCTGCTACCAGTGATAAGGAGCGCCTTTTGGGGAAGCTTCAAATATGGAATTAGGAAAGATAAGAAGTATCTTTTATTGGATAATATTTTAGACTTATATAGATTTGGCTGTAGCAGAGATTTAGTTGTATTAAACCAGGGATTGGTCATGTGCAGGATGGGTTTGAGCCACTGGATACTTGGATAGTCATGTGATATTGCTTGGTTGCCATTCCTGGTATTTCAAACTGTATATTGGAAGGGCACCAAATCGGGCAATGACTAGATGTTAAGTAAGTTGGTAGTAGCCAGAATGCTTGTACATCCAGATCCTCAACATATGTATTAATATTTGTAATAAGTATTAATGGCTCCCAAATATAGACATAATCCAATTATAAAATTAAAAAAATGCCAAGTTTACAATTAATTTTATTATGCAAAATGCATTGAGTTATGCACATAATATCTAAATATCAATATTTAATGTATACCTGCAATATTCCAATATAATATTTACATTTGTTGGTCCTTACTTTATTATTGATAATTAAAATATTCATGCCAATAATTATATATTATCAAATCAACTATATAACTTTTATTAAAATATGGGGAATATCAATAATGTAAAAATAATATATTATTAATTATGAATTGGAAGAAATAATATCAATTTAATAATTTTTCACAAAGAAAGGTTTTATTTTACTCATCAAAGGACAAGTAGGGGAGGGAATGGGCAGAATGTATGTTGCCAACATCTGCGCCTGTAAAAGGGACGGCATCAGAGGTAGTGGGGAGGGAATGGGTGGTGGTTTGGGAGTCAGGTTGGAAGGCAGGTGGCTTGGTCTTGATGGAGGAGTTGGGGAGGCAGGGTTTGTTGACTAGGAAGAAGCAGCAAAAGCTGATTGCTTTAATTTCTCAAATTCTTCTTCTGTCACATATACAGGCTTGACAAACTGAATGGATGAGCGCGGGGGGGAGGCAGGAGTCCTTTATGGACTTATCACTATCACTTGCATAGAAGATGCTGAGATTTTATAAGAATTAGACAAAGATGGATGGGAAATCTCAAAAACCTTCTCAATTTGGGTGTACAGTTTGTTGTATATGGCAGGATTTGAGTGCCTAAGAGCCAAACCAAAATTTTAAAGACATACATCTGCAAGCTGCATGCCAGCGTGATTGGTGGGGTAGGACCAACAGGTATGCCCTTCAGCCATATTTTCTTGGATGTCCATTCACACTGTTTCATTTTAGCACTCATTACAACTGTGTACACAGCTTTTTGGGCAGCCCACTCCTCCAGAATGTCTTTGAGCTGTCTGGTAGGCATACCCATCTGCAGTGTTTGATATTGCTGAGTAATAATTGACACCCAATGGAGAAACTGCCAGTAAACCCCCAAAAAATTGATACAAAATTGGGCTACACTTGTAGAAGTCAGATTGGATACACTTTTCTTCATAGTCTTGAATACATGCAGAAATCTTGGCATGCAAAAAGAAGATGATATCATTGCAAATCCTCATTGCCCTCCATTTTATAAACTTAATAATGGTTGAATTTTAGGGGTTGATATCCACTAAATTGGGACCACTAAGAACTTTATTGGACATGATTCTAGCAACAACCACAACTCTGTGCATCCACAAGATGACTGTTATCTTATTTGTGAAAATGCTGTGGAGTCCCAGATAGAGACAAACCTAGACCAGGGGCATCTGCGGGTCACGGTCCATAATGGCTATCATAAGGGGATGGGCTGTGTCATCTTTGGTTGAAGTATGGGCGCCAGTTGAGGTCTTCTTGGGAGGGGGGGCACAGTTGACGTGGGCTTGCAAGGTTGCAGCCACAGTGGACTTTGCAAAACCCATTGCGGCTGCAATTTCCTCAAGGGACATAAGCATCCCTCACTTTTTTACCATTTCTAGAACAACTTCTGGGATAATTAGCTTTCTTCTGCGTCTTGCAGGCTGATTAGCTGGAGGTGGGATGTTTCTGTCTTGGAAACCATACAGTGCCATCTGATTGGATGTTTCTGGATTCTGGCTTCCCAGGGTGATCCCTTGGCTCAATTGGCTGATTCCAGATGCTAGTGTTGATATATGATTTGGGTTAGCATCTGCCTATGAGTGATGGGCAAACAGGGCCATGCTTGAGGACACAGGAGAAAGAACACACTCCTGTGTAGTTCTTGGGGAGGGGCATGCGGGTTAGGAATGACCATAGAGAGAGGCTTCACTATTGGAAGACCCAGTGTAGCCCTGCATGATTTTGTCAAGTCCAGGGAACAGCTTGTTTATTTGGCTGCTATTAAAATAAGACATAATAAATTTTATATTAAAAATTAAACTCAAACATAGAAGTTTATATTTTAATCAATTTTATTGTTAAGTATGTTAAGTTAGTGAATAGTAGGATCTAAATTTTAGCCGTCCTAAACTGGAATAGGGTTATTTTTGAGAATGCCTGTGATTTCTAAAAGAATTATCACAAATCCACTCTATATCCTTTAGCATCCTTTTTGAGACACCCATAAATTATATTTATTTCAAATTCACCTCATTTTTTATTTGAAATTTGATTCTTGGATTTGACAATCCTGCAATTTCATATTCATTGATTTTTACATGTTGTCTATGATTTGTTAGACATACAGGAAATCTCAAATTGTACATAAGAATCCCACATTTCTGATTTATGTATCCTCATTCAGGTTGTCAATCCTCTGGAATAATGTAATAGATTTTACCATTATTCCCCTTTGTTGATTGGTTAGATGGGCAATTGCCATTTAGCTGGCTTGATTGTAGAAGCATCAACTTATCCTGTCCCTTGGATTCAGCCAATTGGTACACTGATGATTACCCCAAAGATTTATCCTGATCTGAAAATGGTCTGCCAATTGGACTAGACCTGAACAAACAAACTTGATCCCTGGGCCACAATCACAGAACATTTAATAGCCAATAAGACAAAATACTCAAGAATATTAATGCAAACTTGGTTTACGCCAAACAATTTGCACCTCCAGATACCTCAAATTCTACAACTGATATAGAAGGTTGTTCAGAAGAATAATACATGATGCTAAAACCCAATAGATAGGGTAACTAAACTTGCACATGCATAAACTGGAAACATGATGCCGCCAACACACTGGTGAAGTAAGCTGAGTACTGGTAATCTATTGAATTCCCATGCCAGACTAGCATGGCTGCCTAGCTCTGGGGGCTGAAACTAGCAGTCTGGGGAACATATAGACTGACTAGTAAGAGTTAGATGCGTCAGATAACTATCTGGCAAGAGGGCCTATCCACCCTATATAAAGTGCTCTCCTAACTAGAGATTGAGCAGAAAAAAATATCACCCTTGGATTAGAGATTGAAGATCTCTAAGTATAGCATCACTACTAGCTGACGCCTAGTAGTAAGTTGTATCCAGATAGAGTGTGCTGTTGTCTATCTGCAGAACTGTGTTTCTTCTCCTACAGCCTTAGGACTCTGCCAAGCCGTAGCCATATCCCAAGACCCAATTGGTAGCTATAGACTGTTGCCATACAGTCCCCTATCAACACACATAATACAATGTCACTTAATAAAATTAATACCTCAAGACCCCAAAATCTTGACATGGGTCATTATTTTAAAGATTAATCTGTTTCCTATTAACTGTGCTACTTTGCACTTTAAAATTTTGTTTTAATTTTCTTATCAATAAATTTAAATAATTACAACAATTTTAACAAAATAAATCTTATTTAATACTTATAATATAAAAACCTATATTATATTAAGCATTTTCTACTTACAGCTAAATTAAACTGTATTAAAAGCCAGTAGCAATCTTAAATCATATACCATTACTTCTTGAAAGCTGATTAGTACAAAATGACACCATTCTAAAAAGATCAACATAAAAATACAATAAAAACTGATATGTTGCTTTTTGTTGGAAGTTAAATTGCTGCCTAAAATCTTAGTTTTTTTGCATATTTAATAAATAAACATTAAATAATTTTAGAGCAATTTATAAAAAAAACTAGTAAAAAGTTAAAAACTAAAACTAAAATTAAAACTAAACTTTTATTGAAATTTCAGTGATTTTATTTAGCATAAGTAATTTATTCTTAAGTTAAATTTTATAGAAAATATATAATAAGAACTTATAAGAGAGTAAAAAATTTTCTTTTTAAATTCTTAAGTATTTAATATTAATAAAATAGCTTTATACAACTATTTAATAAAATTATATTTTTATACTTTATGATAGAGATAATATATATAAAAAATTCAAACATAAAAAAGAATATATCAAAATCTTGCTTTATTTAATTAAATTTAATAAAGGTTAAAATTTATTTAAATTAAATTGAAAATGATCTTAGTCATTGTATCTATAAAAATAAGATACAACTTTAATTATACAAGCAAACATTTATATGTGATTAAAAATAATATTTTTATTTTGATAGATTTAAGATATATAAAGTTTATTTTTAAGAACTGTTAAAAGTTATAATAAACTTAAGTTTATTTAAAAAAAGGTTTTTGAGTTGGTTACTAAAAGTAAGCTAAATAATTATTTATACTTTAAATTTAGTTTACTGATTAAAACATCATACTTTAAGAGTTAATCAGCATATTTTTATTGCAAATAATAATTTTATAAGCTTAAATTCAAAACCACTTCAAGATACTAAATTGGTATTGAAATATAAAGTTGCAGCATAATTCCAAAAGCTGATATTAAGGGCTTTTTAATTATACTAGTTTGAGCAAGATTGAAGTACTATTTGCTGAGATATCAACAGTTAACCAGAATATAAAAAGGGGTAAATAAACAATGATATCAGACTTCAGGGGTGATATTGATAAATTAAGGAGATCAGTTGGTGGTAAGTTTGGATTTATGCCTATAGTGCAAAAGCTCAGCTAACATGGTATTTAAACAGCTCAACTTTACAGAAATTTACTTTAAAATCCACACCTTTACTCCTCTCTGATAACTGCACATCTATTTCCAAGCAAGAACTGCCTGAACCAAGCCAAGGAACCCAACCATTATCATTATAGAACCTATCAAGTTTGCACCTCAGATGACACCCTTCTTTTCACTGGGGCTTCTACTAAGAGAGAAAGAATCTCTATGCTTAAACAAGCATTCCTTTTTACTGCTGACAATGATCTTAACAGCTTTGTTGCGCACTTCTCATTAAAAACAGAGTTTGTAAAAAGTACCTTCTTACCTGTCATACCAAATTCCAAGACAGATGATTTCCTTAACAACCTAAAGGAATTGATGTCGGAATCCCCTGCCAAGCACTTTCCTTCCCTAAGAGTATTGGTTACATAAAGCTACAGTTTGAAAGAGCTTTGGGATTGTGGATTTAAAATGACAAAAAATGAGTATTCATATTCTAAAAAATAAAAAATGCTAAAAAAGTATCATTAAATTCAAAAATAAAAAAGGAAAAAATGATTCAGTAAAGAAAGAAAACATAAAAAATATTTTAAAACATATATTAAAAAATTCATTTCCAACCAGCCAATTCACTAAAAAAATCCCCTGGATTGATTTATGAAAAATTACAAAAAGAATTGAGTGAATAATCAACTGTCAGGATTTCTGGATATTGACTAATTAACGGTTTCAACAAATTAACGTGGGCCAGCAGTTAATTGCTCTTAGGAAGGGTTTCAACAAAATAATGCGGGCTGCAGGTTGTGGGATCAGTGATCAAATCATATCCTGGCATCAACATACTCATGCATTACAATTAATTAATGGTATATGCAATTACTGCTCATTAATTAATCCACTTCAACCACCACCTCAAACATTCTTCCCATAATAATTACTATTCTAAAACTTTAAATGAATCCTAGAACAAGAGGGCCGTCATATGAACTGTCATCTGCATTATATCTAGAAGAGTCCAACATGGACTTGGCCATCAGGCCAACCACTCTAAGATAAAAGGCTTTGAGCCTATTGTATTAGAGTAGCTCTGATTAAGTGAAACAATCATCTCTATGAACTAGTAGCTTGCACTGGCTAGCTAGCCCTGGAAGTGGCCCAGGTAGACAGAAAGAATACCAATCTGTGGAAGATGTCAATTTAGCCTTCCGTTAAAACCACCCCAAAAAGGCTGGGCCTCCTGTCGTGTTGCCCTAATGCTACTTCAGTCTCCTTTAGCGCCGTGAGCTAACTCGGATAAAATGCGGGCAGGCAGGCCGCCTTAAAGCCAGTCTATTAGAATAAAAGACTGATGATTTCTTAACAACTTGATGATTGATCTAAGTCTTATTTCCTCAATGTGATCCTCTCTTAAGGCTTTATTAATGGAGAACAAAAGATCATACTGTCACCATACAGTATTAAACCCTATAGTAAAATGTAGAGACAACAACTTATGAACCTATATCCAGAAGTAGGAAGAACCGTCCCAAATCCTTTGGGCCTTGGGCCCTGTCAGACTTGCTACTTCTGATGGCAACAAAATATTCTGGGCCAAAGGTTACGCCAAAGTCACAGGTTCTCTGTACTTTCCTAATGTTAGAAGACTTAGGATATCATCTGGCGGATGATAAAATACCATGGTCTGCAATTTTCTGACACCAACTGAAATAAAATACTCATTATTGAAAATAAAAAAAGAAATTTATGAAGATATGAAAATAAAAAACTATATTTCTATTTCACTTTCCACTTTCTATAAGCTTATTCCTAATAATATAATTAAAAGCAAAAAGCAAACTGATATGTGTAACATTCACAACTTAAAAAAATCATTAGAAATGAAGAAAAAGAATCTGAGTATAAAAAAGTTACCATTGCCTAAATCTATTAAAGAAAATTTGGAATCTATTGACCTACATGAAAAGTTTTATAATCATTAAAATAAATAATATATTAGTGATATAAATAATCTTGATAATAATTCATGTGTTATAGTAATAGACCATAAAGAAAACTTTAAAATAGGTGGGGGTCCTATAGAGACAAATAATTGTTTTTATATGAAAATACTTATTTCTTTATTAGGATTTGCTGTAAGGTCTTGCCCAATAAGGCGCAAGATTATATAATATACCATGTAAAGCATTCATATTTAAGTTTAAAAGATAAAGGAAAGTAGGAATAGTTTTATAAGTACTTTTAAAAGACCTGCTAAAAACTTATGATTAGACACAAAAGGTGTCATAGAGTTAAACAGTCCTAAACAAACTATATAGAACAAAGTATTAAATAAAAAATTGTTTGTAACCAAAGGTATATCTATGTCAGGATATTCCATGTGGGAATATCTCAACATAAAACTAGTCAAGTTATCCCTAATGTTTAAAAATGGTGACAACAAGCTAATTGCTTGTTGTCTAGCTATCTCCATTCTAATTATACTTGATGTTTTGACTCTGGAATCAAATTGGAACCTAACAAAGTATTAATTTACTATAAACCTAAGCTTCTTATAAAAGAATGATAACCTAAGTAAATTTCAAAGTTTAGAATTTGAGGATTAAAAAAAGAAAAAATAAAGATTGAAGTAAGAAAACCTGTGACAGTGATTGGGGGGAAACCACTTAGAATTTCAGCTTAAAAGCTTACTCTTCTGGTGTCTTTATTTATAAGCACAAACGCCAAGTATTTGGGGAAGATCTGCAGAGAAAAACAGGGGATTTTCCTGAACAAACTGGTGCAATGAACCAGGAGAAACACATGGTGGTGGGGAAGCTGCTGGTTATAAGCCAAAGATCTGCGTGCATCAGGGAAAGAAGACAGCGGTTTTGTAAGCAAGGAAAAAATAAAATAAAGAAACCTATTATAAAATATTATTTATAAAGAGAATGAATTGCCCGCGCGCACGCAGGAGCAAAACAAAAGCAAAACTGAGAGCAAAAGCAAAAGCGAACCCGAAGCAAGAGCAAAAAGAAGAAGGTAAGTTTGATTTAAAACCAACTAATAAAATCTACTTGAAAATTAAGTTTGAATTTGAATTTAAGTTAGTTAAAAGCCTGTCCTTTGGGGCAGGGCACAACATTTGCAATTGCTTTTAAAGAAAATGAGAAAATTAAATATGAGCATTATGACTTTTTATCTGAAATTTTATCTCATGACTCTTTGTTTTCATGTAAGTGTTTGATAAGTCTGCTTAAAAATAATAAGTTTAAGAGTATTAAAAATATTAAAGTTTGGACTGATAATGGTAATCATTTCAGATCTTATAAATTCTTATATTATCTTTTTAAAGAGGTACCTAAAATTATAAAAGGAACAATTAAGTTTAATAGATTTGTTGAGTGTCATGACAAAAGTATTGTTGATGGACATTTTGGTATGTTATCTAAAATATTTCAACAAAAGGAAAATGAGATTTATATAAAAAATATAAATGATCTCAAAAGTGGTTTTTGAGAGAGAGGAAGAAAGAAAGGGTTTATATGAGTCACTTATAAATAATTCAGATGTTTCTCAAAAAACCTTTTTTACATCTATGATAAAAAATCTAGGCCTAAAAAAAGCTGGCTTGAAGTCAAAGCATTTTATGTTAATCTTTCATATTTAATGAAAGTTGGTGAGCTGTATGTTTCACCTTTGACATTTGAGGATGTTAAGGAGTACTCCAAAATAAATTACTGTGAAAAGTTCTTCATAGATGACAGAGAAACAAAGAGAGCTGATACTACTAAAGGATTGGTAGAACATGTTCATGAAGTTGGACACATAACAAAAACTTATATTTCACATAGGGTAAATAGTCTTTTAAATACAACAACTTTTTTTCTAAAAATAACTAAGAAATTAATTATATGAGCCAAAGATAGGGTAATAGCAATTATAGCTTTGGGGCTGCTTTTACTCTCCCATGCAACTAGTATATTTTATTCTTGGCTTATTAAAATAGAAAAAAGGGGTTTAGCAAAAAAATACAGCTAATAAAAATAAGATTTATTTTTATTATTTGTATATTTTACACTCTTAAACTTTTCTTCAGTAAACTAAGCATTATATTAATGTTCAAAAAACATAAGTTTATGACTTAAATGACACCAAAGAAGTTAAAATGCTTTGAAATGCTTAAGCTGGCGCCTTGGCTTAATCTAACAAATAATGACCCATTTGTTTTCTGTGTTTTGTCTTTTGTTAGTTGAGTTATCTGCTCAAGAGATTTGAAATTTGCCAATTTAAATAAACCAAAAAAGTCAAATCAAATGGTTGATTTTATTAAATATTTTAATTTTCACTCAGCTGAGTTGCTCGTAAAAGTGATTCAAAATTTGGACCAAGGATTTGACAATCCCGCATTTTTACGTTTAGGTTCTGAATTTACAGTACCACAAGTAATTTTTGGATTTACTAGTGGCTTTCACTTACAATATGAAATTTGGTTGTTGGGTTTGAGCCCCGCAATTTCAAAAAATATAGTAAACTTAATAAAAAAACAGTGGGTGGATTTGAACAATGCATCTTAGATTCCTGAAAATTCATTCTGTCTTTTGAAATATGCAGTCACAACTTGGATCTTGTAATGTGTCTATGAGATCCTGCAATTTGCTTTATTTAAATAAGATGCCAAAAGATCAATCTAATGGAGCTAAAAGTCATACCATATTTGGATCATGAACCATGTATGTGGTGGATTTGACAACCTCATATTTTGCCTAACATGCCCTAATTCTATGACATTGTTTTTGCATCATTTTTTATTTGGATACATATTTGTTCTTCTTTTGGCTATTTACTGATTAACAAACTTTGTAATTAAAAATTGCATCACCATGCTGGGCCAAATCAGCCCAGTAGTTTTCAAAGCTGTCACAATAAAAAATCAACTCAGCTTAGAAAACCGGTAACAGGTGGTTCTCAGATTATAAATATAAAATCTTGGTTGGTTTCATAGTCACATGTTTTCAGTCCCTATCAGAAGGCCAGAATGTATAATAGATCATTGTCATAACTGTGCTGTATTAGCAGAGTTACACAGGGAAAAATGATTGGAAACTAGACAATTATGTTTATTAAGATATTGGAATTATATAGTTGAAGTGAATCATTATAAGAGCAACAAGATTGGGACAATCAATCAGTTGGATTGGGCAAGGGGTGATGTGATCCTTGTAATGAGTGAAACGCCAAATTGAGCTGTCCACTGAGCTGGGATCATATCTGGTTCTTGTTGCTGGATCTAGTAATTTGAGTCAACTTCCACATTTGGCTGCAGATCTTGGGGAAGTCAGTTTGGAGGTCACAGAACCTCTTGTGTAGAACCTTGCCGGGGTGGACCCTGTTGTTTTGACACCATGTCAAATCCTTCAGATGGCTTCAGACTTGGGATAACAAACATGCAAGCAGTAGATTGCCCAAATATAGATCAGTTAAAATTAAATATTCTTCTTGATGTAAAAAAAACAGAGCAAAAAGACCAAATGATGATGTTTTTAGGCTTCAGAGCCAACTATATGGAAAAATCAAAATCTGGCTTTATGATAAGGCCAGAACAGATAGTGTAAGTCACCGACCGTTTAGCAAGCTGTCTATAAGGATGAGTCTCTGAGCTTCAGAAAGCATCATGAAGTGCAGTTAAAAGATTACATGCTTCTTATCCCTTTATTTAAATTGTCAGATATCCCCGTCAGTCATGGCCCCTTGGATCATGCTAGCCAATTTAACAAAAAAAACATTGTTATTTAATGTCTACCACATATCAGGTTATTTCACTGTTGTTTTTTTTGGATGAAGATGTTTTGAACTGGTGGTTGGTTTTTAATTCAAATGCCTTGAAATGGATCAGGGAAATATAAGAGCTTGGGCCCTATTTGATCAATATGCATCAATCATTTGAAAATACTGACCTGATCTGCATTTTCTGCCACATTGATAGAATTGCTAAGCTTGAACAAAGTTTTTGGACGTTTGGTGGTACTAAAATGGCTGTGATACTGGCGTCTACTGATGGTTAGTTTCGACAATGTATATAACCCAAGTATGAAAAAACTGGACGGTGGATTTGAATATCACAACATTTGCTCTTATATACCAGTATCATGATTGAAAGGAACCAGCTTATACTTTCAGTAGATCACTCATTTGCCTGATTCTGATGCCTCACTATTTTATATATCGAAATTACTATTCCTAATAAGTTGCTTCTTTCAGTCGGTTTTACTTTACATCTCCAATAATGCTCACACGAAGGGCTGTGCCGCACCAGTGTAAGCTAGTGATTGGTTAAACAAAGAAATTAAATTGGATTTGAGAGGCTTTTATAAGTATTATCAGATGCAAACTTTCTAATTTAATAAAAATAAAAGCCTACAATGTTTAAATTTATAGACACATGTATTACATTGCCTCGGCCAAACACTTGATTGAGGGGAGCATTACAGAAAATCATAAATTGTCGCTTTTGGATGAGAATTAATTTATGTGATTCGCGTCAACAAGATATATAGAAATCAAGGCTTGTCGAGTAGTTAGAAATACAGCATGTCAGAGAGATGGGCTTCTGGAAGTAGCCTTTTCGTTCAAAGCAGTAGGTGCAGCATGGTAATGATTCAGACGTGACGGAAGACCTAAGTAATAATGAGATGTAGGTTTAATGAACACGTTACCGTTGCTTGTACCAATAGACCGCATCGACGTGTAAGTATTGTTCATTCCTGAATTTGGCTGTTGTGCGTTAAGGTTGGCTAAACTCTCAAAAGCATCGGTATGGTCGTCAGGGCCATTGGCGTCCTCCATGAGCTCCTTAACCTCCCAGACATTTTGATTCCCCGAAACAGAGAACTCGAGATCCTCCTTGGTAATGGAGTCCCAGTACTTGTAGACCATCATGACCGATAGTAAAGTACAGATGACGGCGAAAAACATCCCGTCAACATAATGCCCCATGAAATCACAAATCCGAGTCGAAAGAAGGTACAAAATCGCCTGCCCAGAAACAAACAGGATCATTCCCAAAATAATATTCCCTAGCCAATCAGAAAAGCCTAACAAGTTGTATTACCAATGGGCCAAAAGTCATCCAGCGTGTTTACTACAAGCATGATTTGAAGAATGGCATAGACAAGCAGAGCTAGCCCTTGAATCATATACAGCCAGATCCAGAGGACAACCGGATTTGCTCTGCTCAGCCCAACGTTCAAAAATGTTCCAATGGCTATATAGTAGCCAATCCCAAAGACAATCAAGCTGATAAGTCGAATAGTCTACAAGTCAGTAGATACTTTGGCCAACCCTTACCCAAAGCGACCAAAAGGTCCCGTCTTCCGCAAACTGAAACCCAACAAATCCATTGAGCATTAGACAGCAGATGGCTGCCGATATGAGCGCATAATAAGCCGCCACGAAGTACTGAGGAGATTAGCCTTTGAAGATATCTTTTATATACCGGGAACAAACTAGAAGCTGCTGGTATAATTCCTGATACTGATACGAACTCCAACGCTAGAGTCAACATATACAGATAGAAAAACATCACCATCTCTTTTCTACCAACCGCAGTATACTTTGTTTTGATATTATAGATCATAACTATAGTCATTCCCAAGGCACAAATCTGCATCACTAAAGTAGCAGGCTGGAAAATGAGGGTTGAATTGATGTCGATTGACCTCGAGTAGCAGATCGGCCCATTTAGATGGGGTGTCTCTACAAGTGAGCATAACGGCAAAGGTGAAGTATCACATATGCTGTTAAATCTTCCAAATTGTACCATATTTGAACCTATAAGTATGATGTTCAATATCAATTACAAATAAATGTGCTATTGAAGAAGGTATTATTGAACAGTGCTTCAAAATTCCATAAATTTCTTTATATTTCTAAAATACAATTGAGGTGTTCAAGAGATAAATTCAATGATTTTATAGGCACGTTGGGTGAACTTAAACATGGAAATCCTTAATTAATGAAAGCACCCAGGTCTTCAGACCAAAACTTAAAGGTCCAACTTGACAAATAAAAGGGGCGTTGGCAATCAAAAAATTGAATGATCGAATATTAAATGAAAACTGTTAAACGATTATTCTTGCACAATATATCATTTCGGCCCTACCAAGATTAGATCGCGGCAGAAATTTAGCAGTGAGGAGTCTAAGTTCTAGGAACCACCTGTAACCTTGGATTGTTAGTCGCAGTACCAAGCAATTGACTCAAAGGCTAAGCACGTGTATCATTCGGCTTAATAGATAACTGATCAGATCACTACCCCTAAGGGAGGCAGTTGGTACTGTTGGCCTATAGCCGGAGTTGGTGTGACTGTTGAAAATCAGGTAGACTTAAACATGGGTGGGACATGAAATAAACTGGCCTATTCAAGTTTGATAGATCAAATCGATTGAATTTAAGCTCCATTCTGAACTCATCGAACCACATCTCAACGGCATCGATACAGGCTCGAAGCTGGGCTTCAAAGCTGGGTGCTAATTAGCTTCGGCTTGTAACTACAGCCCCGCATTTCTCACCACATCGAGTATAATAAACACTAAACTAAACCCACTTCCCTGGATTACCGCGATCAAAAACTTGGAGCTTAACTTGGACCATCAGTAGAAGCTTAATAACTAAGTCTAAATATGAAGAATCAAATTTATCACTAATTAATTTGCTTAAAGATCAAATAAGCAAATCATATATCCTCTGCTATCCAGATCTGTTCTGCATGACTGGGGCTGAGGCGTCCCACCCCTGGACAAACCCCGGATTCTGCCTGAAGTTTCTGAAAATGTGGAAGGTAATATATTTTCTTTTTAAGCTTGATTTTAAATCCGATCTTCTGGAATACCGGAAAAAGAATATCTTTGTACGGGGGTGGGAAGCCACAGCCCTGTGCATGACCAATGTTTAATTTGAAATTGTCATTGTGAAGTAGAGTGAGAGCTTGCCGATATCGATCAAATGGGGAATGCACACCCAAATAAGGATGACATTGCCAATGAGGAGGAGACAGTGTGTATTTACTTAGAGATGATAACCTTTAAAGAGAGAATATGGCAAAGTGCACCATATCACAATACACAGGTACAAGAGAAAGACTTTGATTTGACTCAGTGTTAAGAAGTTAGCAGGGTAGATGGGACCACCCTCAATTCCACAAATTTAGGAAGCATTCCAGCAGGGGATGAAGATTCTCAGAATTTCAGAGTGGCAAAAATGCAGAATCAAACAGTCTCGCCAGTAAAAATCCTATCAGAAGGTACTGAAATAAATGGATCACATGGAAGGATATCTTATTGAAGTAGAAACACCAAATTACTAAGGTAGTTTGTTGAAACTTGTTATTTAAAGCATTTGAGTGCATCTTGATAAGGTGACCTTGTGTATAACATTTACTCATCTTATATACACCACCAAAGATGGTTTTTAAGCTATTACCTGACCTCCTAGAAGGTTAGTGTTTGTTACCTAGGCAGTCAAACTTGAAAAATTGAGCATGGGGTATCCACACCCTGCTTGGACTCAATTTTTCTTTCTGCCACCCACTTGTGGTCAACTTTTAGATTTAAATCTACAATTGCTGCAAGTGGGTGAGGCTTTGAAGCCTGTTTTTCCAGGTGATGGTGTTTTGGTCTAGCCACAGCCGGAAAAACTATGTCCATGACATTACTCTCCTTCTTTGATGACAGGGGCTTCCCTCCTCCTGAAAGTGCTACCAATTCATAGTTCTTATAAGAAGAGGGTAGTTTCATAGCAGCTAGGGTGGCCTTTATTAGATCTACTTCTTAGGGGGTTGTTCAAGTGAAAATCTTGAAGCATCTCTTGGGAATGAGTAGGGTTGTGATACAGGATCCAACATTTTTCAGAGGCTGAGTATCCTTCCCATGCCACTAGGAAGTGCAGATGCTTGCTGTTGCAATCAATATTTCATCCTTACCCAATAAGGTATCTCACAATACACAGGGGGCACTTGATGAGTTGCCTCATGACATGTCTAATGGCATGGATCAATCTGATGACAATGTCAAATTGTGGGCACTATCTCTTAATTAGGAGTGTTGCCAATTTGACATGCTGATTCCTGTGCAAGTTATCCCATAGCCCAAACTTTATCTTGAACCTGCCACTATGCCACCCTCTGTGGACTTGTGGGTTCTCAATATGGTATATTAATTAAAATATTTCTCAATAAACTACATCTTATTCTTGTCTTTTCTATTGGACTGTTGTCTTCCCCAATCAAATACTGAACTATCATTGGTTTAATTGCAACAGTGGTAGCAGCAGTAGGTTGACAACTTACCTATAAGAAAATTCCCAAAAAAGGACAGAGTACAAGCTTTATGGATACTCCACACCAGGAAACCTTCCTCTCTATTCCTGATGGGGACATTCCCAAGGGATATTTTACATACTAAGACCAGTTAGTACTCACCTGCGCTTATAACTACCTCTTCATAGGTCAACGTGATGCCAGTGTCACCCTGCTGCAGTTGGATCTATCTCAATGTATGCTGAATCTACAACTGGAGTCCTTTGCGGGTGGCGTGGAGAGGTGTCAGGATACTGCATCCCAGGGGAGGGACTGTTAGCCTCAGCTGCCAACTTGCTCATTTGGAAAGAGGGTAGAGCCCACCATAGGAGGGGTGCTAACTTGATGAGATAAGATGCTGATTGTCCCACTAAGGCCCAGGGTCCAGCAGCAGGTACCATAGTGTCAACTAACCCAGCCAAGGTGATATAGGCAATGCCTGCATATTGGTTGGCTGTGGGTGGAGACAGTCCTGGGGTGGGGTGTAGGTTGTCAGGTTTGAGTGTCAGGGGTGCTTCCATATCTATCTGGCTGGCAGGCAAATAATTATACTTCACACATATTTTGGGGGCTGGTTGTTTTCACCAAGCACCTTTGTGGAAAGCTGTTTGTGGGGTAATCTGTTGGGCTAGGTGGTCTGGGCGGGGGTATCCTTCACGGTCAACTCCCAATACTCTGGCTTAAGGGGGTAGTCAGAGAAATGCAGCAGACCAAAGGGTGCTCCAGGTGGACAGTAAAATGTGGGCCGGATTTGGGGGCTTCCTCAGGAATGCAGGCTTTCTGCCCAAGATTTTTGGTTGGAACAGTGATAAAATGGAAAACAACCAAGACAAAATAAGGAATGAAATGGTAGAACCAAGGTCCCATAAATTTATTTATCTCAGAATGGCAATACCATTTTGTCAAGACTTTACGGGGTTTAAATACCATTTAAAATGCTAAGTTCAGAATCTAGCCCATCACCTGATAGCTGAGTTTTCTCAGTTTCCTCCAGGCTGAGAGTTACAGCCACATTCTGATCCTTCTGGCCTGTCATATCCTCTTCTGGAATGACTTCCATCTGACGGTCCAAGGATAATGTTTTCATGGCTTCATCACTGCCACTGGTGTTCTCATCATTCTGGACTAAGCAACCTTCAGAAACCTTAAGCCAGGACAGCATTTGCTCTGTAATCTGCATATCTTTGGGAGTGGCTTTGGGGGCACTATGTGACTGTGGATCACATGGCCCGGCGGCCTGGACTTCTAGCCAATCATCTGAATTCCCTTTAGACTTTGACTCATCATGCTGAGCAGCAAACCTCTTTTCAGATGGCCCGGCAACTATGACAGGGGTGACACTATGTTGGTTCAGCGCTTCCAGCAATCTAGATTGGTCTGGATTGATCACCATCCTATGACGCTCCTCTGTACTCTGCAAATTTGTGGCCAAGAAGGCCTGCAAATTCCCCTGATTAATCAGATTTCAATCACTGCCTGTTCCACTTCTTTCATTGGCTAACTGTGAAAAACACAGACAGGCAGCCCAAGGACCCGCAGGATCCCCACAACCCTCAGAATCAGGTCCTGAGTTTGATTCTCCTAGTTAGAGTTTCCCACTTATTTTGGGAGGAATGTCATTCATGACAAGAGGGCTGATATTGTCAGTTGGCTCCACTTCACAGAAACCTGCCTCTGTGTCAAAAAAGCAGGCTCAACCCACCAGCAAGGTTCTGAGTAAGCAGGTTTGTGACCTGCAACCCAATTATCCATTCACCTGAAGCCAAGTTAGGAAGACAACTCAAATTATCAAATACAATAACATGAACGGAAGCTGATCCTTCCCGGTGGGTAACTTGTTTTGGCGCTGGACTCATTACAAGGATCAAGCCATCCCCTTCACCATCCAACTGTGTGATCAACACAATCATGTTCATGTTATCCTTGATTCACAATGACTATATAATCATTATCTCTCAATAAAGATTATTATCTAATTTCTAAATATCTTTCCCCTTGTAACTCTGCTAAAACAGCACAGTTACAACATTGGTAGCAAAAGTAGGTTTTCCATCCTACTTTATCCCCCAAAATTCCGCCTGTTGCCTGTACCTGCTGCGGTCAACAAATCCTTGATAGAATCATGTCTGGCCTCCTGCTAGACTGGACACCGTACACACCTGGTACAGAAATACCTGATAGCTTTGTCCTGTACCAAAACATGGTGATCCCACTCTCCGCCTTCAACACCATGTCTGCACAAGGGTCTTCCAGGCTACCCCTACTATGCTTTGTCTGACTGATGAGGGTACCATGACAGCCTACGTAGCCCAAAGACTTCAAAGTGTTGCTTTGAAACCTTTCACAGAAGCCAACAACAATAATGCTGCGGCATGGATCCAATCTGCCCAAAGCAAGCTAGCTCATATGGAATGCCCACAGAGATTCTGGATTTCAGAAATCTCCATTAGATTGACTCACAACGCTGGCACCTGGTGCAAAAAGTGGCATGAAGAACATACCAAGAAGAATTGGGACACCTTCAAACAAGACTTCTTGGCAAGATTTGTGCTGAAGGACACCACACTTATGATCATCTGCCAAGTGAAGAACTTGCCCCAGACTGGTACTGTAAAGGAGCTTACCTGTGCCTACAAGGAACTCTGACTACGCGCCCCCTCCAACATGGCTTTTGACACTCCACCCACCCACCTCATGTACTACAACACGCTCAAGTTGCACGTAATGAGACATGTGAACCTGGATCAAGTAATCAACTTGCAAAGCCTATACTGTGAGGCAGAAAAAGTGGAACAAATGTCCAATACTCTCCACAAGGCACACACAGGAAAAAGAGAACAACCCAAAGATTCTCACTCAACTGGGAGCTCCAACAGACCACCCCCTGGGAATAACAACAGCAGTGCAAACCACAAGCCCACAGGTTCAAATGGACACAGGAACAGGAACAACGGCCAGTCAAACTGGACCCATTTCTGTATCACTGCTACTCAAGACCACTAAGACAAGGGAAAAGCCCAGGGAGAGCATTAAGCGAGTCAAGCTCTCCCCAGACCATTCCTGACTCACCAAACAATGAATACTGGCCTTAGGATGTGTGTCAGGAAGCCAGGCATAGGTAGAGGCATTGGGCAGCTTGGGATGGGGTTGGGCCAAGCTGGCAGGTAAAGCCCACCATAGAATGGGTGCTAACTTGATAATGTAAGACATAGATTGCCCGAGTAAGGACCAAGGTCCAGGGGTAGGGACCATGGAATCCATCATTCCTGTCAAAGTGATGTAGAGTACTCCAAACAGCTGGGTGGATGTAGTCTCTGCAGAGGTAGGGGTCTCAATTGGGAAGTTGGGTTGTGGTGTTAAGGGCAGAGTCATGGAAACAAAGTAGGCAGGCAGATAATTGTACTTATCTTTGAACAATAAGGGCAGCACCTTGATCCTCTTTCCTTCACGTCCTATGTATTCAGTTCCTCTAGTCCTTGCCAAGAGGTCAGCAATGAGGATGGTCTCCAATTTGTACTCTGTGTAGGCTGGGTTAGGCAGGTATTTGGTAAAATGCACAGGTCCAAAGGGTGCTCCTGGGGGACAGTATAGTGCCTGGGTAGGGTTGGCAGGTTGGTCTTCAGAGGGGGCAGTTGCCTGATGGGCTACTTGAATGGAGTTGAGATGGAAGATCACTAAGACTAGGTAAGGTAAGATTTGTTCAAACCAAAGGTTCATAAAACTTTATTATTGAAAATGACAATGTGGTCATCACCATACCACCAGGGTTTTTATACCATGGGATTTTGCTTCCTCAATTTTTGCAGGGTTCAGGTTTGCAGACAAGGCACTGGCGGGGCATGGGTCTTGGCTTAGAGTCTTGAGAGCGGCAGATCCAGGTTGTGCCTGCTCTGGTGAATAAAAGTGACAATGCTTTGTTCCACTGCCACTGTTCACTATGTCACCTGAGTAGTTCAATTGTACTACCCATTCTGGGTGGAAGGCTGGCAGTTGCTGGTGGTTGTTGGCAGAGTTAACAATAGGCTTTGTTTTAACCTCCTTAAGGCAAGCTACAATCTCTGCATAGGTCTGGATCTTTGGTGGCTCAAGGTTGGCATCAATATGGTGACCATTTGGGGAATTATCCTTGGGAGACTGGCGGATCTCAGAGTAACTTGTCAACTTGGGTTTGCAATTCAACAAGTGGGTGGTATCCCATCCACTTTGTGTGACTCAAGTAGTCTTTTGAGGGTCAGGGTTTGATTCCAGGGCTTCCAATGTTGATTTAAAAACTCCAGTATTGGAGTTTGGCAGGTTGGCAGGTATAGTAGTAGGTCCTTCCCCAACCTCCTTTAGCCAGACTACATCTCCTTTGTAGGTATGGGTCTTCATTGGCACCGGTTTGGCAGCAGTCTGGCAACCATTCAGGGAATCCTCCATAGTAGGCTGGCGGGTTGCAGAGTAATTTAATGATTTGAGCCTGTGACTTAACAGATTGGCGGGTCCTGGACCGTCCTGGAGGGTTCAATCCGCCTTCAGGGAACTGGGGTTCAACTCTTGGGTTTTTAATACAAGTATTGAAATGTCATTCATGATAATATGGATCAATGCCCAATGATTCAAGTACCCTCAGAAGACCCAGTGCTGTACACCATCGCCAGACACCCAAATAAACTGATGTCTTACCCTTTCTGTTTTTGCAGTTACACGGGCTCAGCACTCCTGGACTTGGGCGCAGATTGAACCCTGGTCAACAGCAGCTTTGTAGATAAGTTTAAGCTAGCCATTAGTCCTTTGCGGATTAAAAACGTGGTTTTAGCTGACAAACATCACATTGCTGTGACACAGGAAACTGCCCCCTTCTCTGTCATGCTAGAGAACCTACATTCCCCCATCTACAGTCCTGTCATTGACTTTCCCAAGTTTGGCATTGTACTAGGACTGGACTGGCTGCAAAAAACAACCCCCATGTAGACTGGGCAACCTCTGTACTGACCATCAAACGTGAAGGTGTCAACCACCAGATCTACCCTGATTCATTAGACCAACTCCTGTGCAACCATGTCTTTGGACGTACCCTAGAGACCTTGGACAAACAGGAGAACCTCAAGAAAATTGACTGGAACTCCTGCCAGTACAAGATTATCCATTTCAAAGATCACCAGGACACCACCACACCTCAGGATTGTGAAATTGCAGCTTGTCACCCAGAAATCTTCAAGGAGGCTCTATCCAGGTTGCTACCAGAGAAACACATTTAACACTCCATTCAACTCAAAGGAGCGGTACTTAAGGCGCAACCCATCTATTGCCTCACCCCAAATGAGGACAACACCCTGTGTGCTTACCTCAAAGAGGCATTGCAGAAAGGACTTATCCACCCCTCACAGTCCCCTTTTGGTACTGCCGTATTTTTTGTAGCAAAGAAATATGATACCCTACATTTAGTAACAGACTACCAAGCCCTAAACAAAGTTACCATCAAGAATTTTTACCCACTACCACTCATTGATGACCTCTTTTATGCCTTGGGTGGTGCTACAGTCTTCTCTAAGATTGATCTGACTGCAGGCTACAACCAGATTGATATCAAGGAAGAAGACATTCCCTAAACAGCCTTTCACGCTAAATACGGCTTGTACAAGTGTGTGGTACTTAACTTTAGTATGACAAACACCCCGTCAACCTTTGTAACCTTCATGAACAAAGTGTTTGCACCTCAAATTGACAAGCACGCCCTAGTGTATCTGGATGACATCATTGTCTACAGCCCTTTATTAGAACAACATCACAAGGACTTAGAGGCAATCTTTGCCACCCTAGTGCAACATAAGCTGCCAGCCAAGCCTTCCAAGTGCCAGTTCTTCCGCAAACAACTACCCTTATTGGGACACATAGTTTTGAAAGACGGCATTAAACCTGACAGCCAGAAGATCCAGGCTATTTGAAAAATGCCACTACCAAAGGACAAGTCAGAACTCTGTAAATTCCTGGGGATGGTTTCCTATGTACAACAATTCATACCCAACTGTGGTGTCCTGATTGCAGCCCTGTCTGCCATTACTGGTGCCAAATCCAAGTTTGTATGGACCCCCCAACAAGACCTTTGCTTCAGACGCCTTAAAGAGAAACTCACACCAACACCCATCCTTCAATACCCCAAACGTGATGGGGAATATCAAATGGAGACAGACGCCTCTGACACATTCATTAGAGGAGTACTACAAATCAAAAATAATGATGGTGATTTCCTACCTGTGGCCTATGAATCACGCAATTTGACAGATGGCAAGTGTCAATATCCCATAAATGATAAAGAGCTGTTGGCAATTGTACACTGCCTAGTCAGATGGCGTTGCTATCTAGAACAACAAGAAGAGTTCACAGCCTTGACTGACCACAAATCACTCATCTACTTCAAACCCCAAGCAAACCTATCCCGCAGACAAGCCCAATGGATGGAGCTTCTAGAAAGGTTCAACATGCTCATACAGTATAAGCCAGGCCAGAGCTGGCCATGGCTGATGCGCCTTCACACTATACGCCAGAGCCACAAGGGGCAAGAATGGGCTCAACCCAGACTGGCCTCTCCTGGTATTGTGTACAAAAGACAAAGAATTTCCCCCTGGTACTACAGATATCACAAGAGAAACTGTCATTAAAAACAAGCGCCTATTTGCCAACGTCTATGAAACCCTACACTGCAAAATGTTCAATGGAACAACCATTCCATACATTCCCACACATCAGCAAGTTGATACCATCTTGTGCTATCACAGAGACCTGGGCCATAAAAAAGTTGTAACCTCTACAAATTCCTAAAACACAAGGCCTAGTGGCCAACCTTATATTGAGACGTTTGGAAGGTCTTGGACCAGTGCAAGGTATGTGAAAAATTTGCAAGGAGTGAGACCCTGCCAAAGTCAGTACTACCCATCTGCACACAACTACCAATAAATTATGGGCCCTGGATATTGTGGGGCCTATGCCTGGAAAACATAATGAAAAAAGTACAATATTACTGCCATTGAATTTGCCACATGGTGGCCAATAGCCCAAGCAGTTAAAACACATACTGGCAATGACGTACAATGCTTCATAGGAAAAGAATTCATCAGCAAGTTCAGAAAGCCAGAACTCCTGATAACTGACAGAGGCAAAGAATTGACCTCTGAAGATACCAACATATACCTCACCAAAAATGGGGTCCAGCATATGGTGACAACACCTTACCATCCTCAGGCCAATGTACGTGTGGAGCAGCTGAATGGCATCCTTATGCAAGCCTTGGCCAAATTCACTGCTGGGAGACCTGAGGACTGGTACAAGCAGCTACCAACTGCATTACTTGTATGCTGGACCCGTGTGAACAGATCCACCGTCAAAAGCCCCTTTGATTTAGTTTATGGAACATAACCTAACATTATCCAGGCGCTATCAGGACCTAAGCTGGAGATGCCAGACAAGGTTCCTCCCCGCTCAGATCCCCAGGTCATACAGGATAATAGCAGCCAATTGGAAAAGGAAGAAAAGTGTCTACAAAAGACCTTTGCCCCCATCAAAGACAGACACGAGGTTGGCAACAAGGTCTGGGCCATGGATACTGACAAGAGTAAACTGCAACCAGAAAAAGTTGGCCCTGCCATCATCCTAAAGGTAAACAAAAACAACACTTACCTTGTACAAGGGCTCGGGAAACGTAAACAGGACAAAGTCCTCCATCATGATTGCCTCAGACCCTGCAAGGCAAGACAAAAGCAACAGGAGACCGTGTTACCTGCCACCAAACAACAGTTAGTCCAGTATGGCGCCTGGGCTCCCAACAACCTCCCTAACAACCTTCCCCCCAGAGGAGGCCAACCCTCAGCTGGGGGGGTGTCAAAACAGCAGGCTTGACCCGCCAGCAAGGTTCTGAGTAAGCAGGTTTGTGACCTGCAACCTGATTATCCATTCACCTGAAGCCAAGTTAGGAAGACAACTTTAATTAGCAAATACAATAACATGAACAGAAGCTGATCTTTCCCAGTGGGTAACTTGTTTTGGCGCTGGACTCATTACAAGGATCAAGCCACCCCCTTCACCATTCAACCGTGTGATCAACACAATCATGTTCCTGTTATCCTTGATTCACAATAACTATATAATCACTATCTCTCAATAAAGATTATTATCTAGATTCTAAATATCTTTCCCCTTGTAACTCTGCTAAAACAGCACAGTTACGATATCTTTATTTGCCAAGTACCAGAGCCCATGTGTGTTTCCATTGCATCTGGGCACCTCATGGGGCCTGCCGTGGTATGGTCCACCAACTGGGCCATTAAGGAGCATGATGTTATTTGAGCAACCTTTAGGGACGCTGCCACGTCCTGCTATAGCAAAACCTTCTTGCACATTGTAGTGGGGACCCATCTACTTGCCATCAAACAGACAGGCAGTGTCCCTGAGTACCTCACTGCCTGGCAGCAAGCGCTTGCCACCACCCCCAAAGCCATCACTGACAGAAATGCAATGCTACTCACCCTTATCATCAATGGGTTTAAGACCCACATCTGTAAATGAGTGCCTGTAGGGCGCTGCACCTCCATCAATGACTGTTATAAGGCCATTGTGGAAGCTAACAATCAGGCCTCAATGAGATTCTGAAGATCCCACAATGCACCTCCCAACCTCATCCTGCACCTGGCAGCACACACAACCCAGTAGGCTGCCACCAACCTTTTCAGCAGGAAAGTGGGACCAAACGCCCTTTTGAGGGGGATCTCTAACTACCCCAGGTTGAGGACCTGGGAAAATCCTGGAGGTTGTAGATATGAGAGGTTCTGCAACCCTGCTTGACCCGCACTCTCAATCTCTCCTTGCCAAGAATCCCTGCAACTACAGTGTGCACAAGATAGAGACTTTAGATGTGTTCCAGATTCATAGTGACAACCCTGTCCTCCAAGACAGTCATTTTTCAAATAAAATAACCCACTTGGTATATCCCTTTTGCTTCTGTGGGAACACTCACAGACTTTTGGTAGATACTGAGGCCAATCACACTATGGTCAACCAGGAATTTGCAGATTCCCAGCAATTAGACCAAATTCCCAGTTGCTTTAAAGCAGTACATGTGGCTGACTCCTGCAGAGTAACTATCACCCACAAGATGGAACCCTTCTCTGTAAGAATGGGGAACGTCCAGTTTAAGCTCTCTGGGCCAATAATGGCTGAAATCAGTCACAATTTTATTGCTGGCATTGACTGGCTCAACATAATTGGCCATACATTGACTGGGACACCTCCATAATTACCCTCAACAGGGACAGTATAGGCTTCTAAATCTACCCTGTTTAAATAAACAAGCTACTCCATGACACCATGTTCATACAACTCATGGAACAGGCACCTATGATTTCAAAGGGGGAAGCTGGACTTCAAACAAAGATCAGTCAAGGTCATCTGCTTGGAATCCACTACACCTCCCCCCTTGGTCACCATGCCTCTACTAGCACTAGTATCACTTCTTGAGGAATACAATGACGTCTTTAGCAAAACGCTAGAACAATTGCCTCCTCCAAGAGGAATAAAACATGCTGTTCAGTTACAAGGGTTGCTGCCAAAGGCACAATCCCTCTATTGCTTGACACCCAAGGAAGATAAAACTCTCCCTCAAAACCTCATGGATGCACTCAATAAGGTCTTCATCTGCCCCTCTCTCTCATCATATGAGGCTGTAGTCTTCTTTGTAGCCAAGAAGGACATGTACTTTTGTCTGGTAACCAACCACCACACCTTAAATAAGGTGAAAGTCAATAACAAGTTCCCCCTGCCGCTAATTGACAACCTGTTTGACACACTTGCAGGTGCAAAGATCTTTAGTAAGATCAATCTTGCCACAGGGTTATAACCAGGTCTGCATTGCGCCAGGGGACAAGGCAAAAACTGTCTTTTGCACGTGTTACAGGTTGTTTGGGTGTTGTGTCATGAACTTCAGAATGACTAATGCTCCCTCCACTTTTGCCATGTTGATTAATAAAGTCTTTGAAGACCTGATTGTAAAATGTGTTGTTGTGTATCTTGACAACATTATTGTCTTCATTCAAGACCAAACAACACATCTCCAACACCTTCACACCTCACTCAACACCCTTCAGGAACATCAGTTAAATTCCAAGCCTCTCAAATTTGAGTTTTTTGGTTAGAGATTATATTTCTGGGGCATACCATATCTGCCCAGAGGATAAAGCCCAACTCCGCCAAAATATAGGCAATTGCTAGCATGCCATCTCTCACCAATATGGGTCAGGTGTGCACCTTCTTGGGCATGGTTGCATATGTGCAGAAGTTAATCCTCAACTGCAGAGAACTAATTTTACTTATCACCAAGCTTCTAAACACCAAGCAGCACTTCCATGGGACACCTGCCAGAGACTAGACCTTTGAGACGTTGAAGCAGAGACTTACAACTGCACTTGTACTACAATTTGCCAACTGTAATTTCCTGTACAAAATCAATACTGACACCTCTTTCAGGGCCATAGAGGGTGTATTAAGAATTAAAACCAATGAGGGTGCCTTTCTTCTTGTGGACTACAAATCCAGGAAACTTACCAACTTGGAGTAATTTTATCCCATACACAGTAAAGAGTTAGCAGCAATTATGCACTGCATCAAGAAATTGTGTTGTTACCTGGAAGGAGCCATGTTTTCACCCTGAGTCCTAACAGACCACAAATTCCTTCAGTAATTCAATATTCAGTCACACTTGACACAGCTTCAGGCAGGATGGGTTGATTGTCTGTCCCCGTACCAGCTGTGTATTGAATACAAGCCTGGCAAAGAGCTTGTCACAGCAGACACTCTCTCCAGACTGTATGTAGCGTCCATCATGGGGGATGAAAGATTAGACCCAAACTGGCACATGCTCTACCTACGTCCTGAGGCCACCCATTATGAAGGTCTCTACTCTGTGATCATTTAAAAGTTGAAGGCCAACAAGATCCGGTTCACCACGGATGCTGACAATGTCTGCTGTTGGGTGGAGACAGGTGAAAAGACACCTTACATTCCCATCATGCAACGAGGTGACACCATACTACATTACCACTGCACCTTAGGTCATATCAGAGGATTTAACCTCTCTGAAATCATGAATCATAAGGTTAGGTGGCTCTATATGCACCAGGATATCCTGGAACTCTTTGAGATGGGTGTTTTGTGTGAAAAGAACACGTCCAAACCTGCTCCACCCAAGTCTGTCTTGTCAATCAAGGTCATGGAGCCCTTTGAAAAATGGGCTCTCAACATTGTGGGGTCCCTGCCTGAGGATAAATTTGGCAATAATTATATCATCACAGCTATTGACTACTTTATCTTCTGACCAGTGGCATGGACAACCATCAATCACACTGCCACAACCATTACCTGCTTCATTGCCAAGGAAATTGTGGCACGCTTTGGCCACCCCAAGCGTCTCATCACCAATGAGGGACCTGAACTTGTAGGTGAAATTCTGAAATCATACTGTACCAAGAACACCCTCTAACAATTGGTCACAACCCCATATCACCCTCATGCCAATGGACGTGTAGAGCGCCTAAATGGCTCCCTGGTATAACTAATTGCCAAGATCTCTCAGGAGCACCCAAATACCGCCTGGACCAAACATCTCCCCACTGCTCTACTTATCTTATAAGCTAGAATCAACTGTGGTATGGGATTCAGCCCTAGTACTCTAGCCTTTGGGACTCATACTGACCTAACAGAGGTAGAACAAGGGAAGTTATGGTACACTTTCCCCAGAAAACCTGCCCTTGTAACTACTCCCTCCCTAATTCAATGGTGCGCCAAAGCTTGCAACATATAGCAAGATCAGATCAAGGGGGCAATCAAGCACCTTGAGGCAAGGTATGCTGTGGGTGATTCTGTCTAAGTCTTTAACCTTAACTCCACAAAGCTTGAACCCAATCATCTCAGGCCCTTCAAAATATCTTCTGTCCACAACAACCACACCTATCAGCTTGAAGAAGCCCAAGGAAACACTAAGACCCTCCACCATGATTGCTTGCGCCCCTACTGTGCCATTTCCACACAAAATCTTTTTGTGAGGACCTTTCCAGACCTTCTACAGGTTCTAATTCTGGTGCCTGATAACAAGCAGGGAGCAAGGGGGTGTTGCAACTGAGATTATATCCTTGCCTGCTAACATATGTTACAGTACACAGGGGGCGCTCAATGAGCCACCCCATGACGTGTCTAATAGCATGGATTAATCTGATTTCAATGTCAAATTGTGGGCACTATCCCCTAATTAAGAGCATTGTCAATTCATCATGCTAATTCATTGCTTAATTTATTCTTGGCTCAAACCTTATGTCAAACCTGCCAATATGCCATCCCCTGTGGACTTTTGGCTTCTCAATATAGTATATTAATTACAATATTACTCAATAAACTACATCTTATTCTTATTCTTGTCCTTTTTATTGAACCGTTGTCTTCCTCAATCAAATACTGAACTATTATTGGTTCAGTTGCAATACAAAGATGGTTTTTTCAGCTGTTACCTGACCTCCTAGAAGGTTAGTGTTTGTTACCTAGGCATTCAAACTTGAAAAATTGAGCATGGGGTATCCACACCCTGCTTGGACTCAATTTTTCTTTCTGCCACCCACTTGTGGTCAACTTTTAGACTTAAATCTACAATTGCTTCAAGCAGGTGAGGCTTTGAAGCCTGTTTCTCCAGGTGATGGTGTTTTGGCCTAGCCACAGCCGGAAAAACTATGTTCATGACATTAATCTCCTTCTTTGATGACAGGGACTTCCCTCCTCCTGGAAGTGCTACCAATGCATAGTTCTTATAACCATAGGGCAGTTTCATAGCAGCTAGGGTTGCCTTCACTAGATCTACTTCTTAGGGGGTTATTCAAGTGAAAATCTTGAAGCATCTCTTGGGAATAAGTAGGTTTGTGATGCAGGATCCAACATTTTTCAGAGGCTGGGTATCCTTCCCATGCCACTAGGCAGTGAAGAAGCTTACAGGATAGTTTTAAATGCAATTTTTGACTCTAGCTCATATTACAATTGATCACCCACCATTATAGGGTCAGGACTAGATACAGGTGTCCTTCATACTCCGTTAGAAGGTGTTCATGAAAGGTGCTGAATTTTTGAGAGGAGGGAGGAAGATCTAGTTGGTAGGCAGATGAACCAATCTTCTTCAGGATCTTAAAGGGGCCAACTTTCTTAGGACCTAACTTTTGGCAGGAGACTTTCAGTTGCATGGTTCAGGAGTCAGCCAGTACTTCATCACCAATCTCATATGCTAGCCTTTTCTTCTCTTCATGTCTACATATGCCTTGTAAGTGGTAACAGTGTGTCAAAGCTCCTTAACTTCTTTGGAAATCTTTTTAGGAAGGCTGCTTGTGAGGATGCCAATTCCACTTTGCTAGCAAAAAGTGAGCCAAAGTTACATTGGGGATTTTATTTATAGTTTTAATAGAATAAAGTGACATTAAATAAGAAGTTGGGTCATTATTGTAGACAAATCAAGCCATTGGGATGTCTTGGGACCAGTTGCCTAGTTTGGCATTAGAGCAGCATCTAAGAAATATCTTCAGACATTTATTTACCCTCTCTGTTTTACTGTTGGACTGGGGTGATAGACTTTTGATCTGCATATTTTGATACCAAAGTGTGACAATTGGGGAGCAGATTAGGAAGAAACATAACCTTGCTCTCAATCACAATAAAATGACAATTTTAGCAGCAACCAAGGGCTGCCACTAATGTGAGAATTGGGGGCCAGGTTAGAGAGTAATAAAAACATGCTCTCAATCACAAAATAATTGTGGTTTCAGCAAAAGTCAAATTTATCATAAAAATTCTAAGGAGACCAAAGATGGAAAGGAATTAACTTAACACCCAAAAGCAACAAGTAAAACCAAATGATCAGAGTTACCAACATATTTCAAAATTTATTAGATTAGAGAATGATGAAGCAAGGTCTTTTATAACGCTTGCATTCATTTAAGGGGGTGAATGAAATTGGGGTGGGGGTTTGAATGATCAAAACTGATCAGCCAATAATATGAGGGGTTATGGATGCACTTCTTGATATAGGAAAATCTAGACAAATTTGAAATGGGCATGGTCCAAAGAAAGCCTGACTCAAATAAAATTGAGGAATCTGATATAGATGCACATACCACTGCTCTCACTGCTGTTGCATGTGATATTTAACCAGAGGTGTCTCCTGGGTGAGTTAGATGGGCCATCTTTGGAATAATTACTCAGGTAATAGTTTGAGGGCTTTTCTTAGGATTTTTCAGTAATTTTTTGATAAATATCCAAACATAATTTGGTAGAGATCCCCAAGCATTTGGTGGAAATTGAAGTGAAGGGCTAAGGAAAAGCCGTAGCTTTAAAGCTAACAATTTCTTAGAGACCAAGGGGGGAGGTATCACTGAACACTACAAAGCAACAGAAAAAACCAAATGTCCAGAATTATTAACAAATTTTGAGCTTTATTAGGTTATAGAATGATGAAGCAAGGTCTTTTACAACTCTTGCCTTTGTTTAAGGAGGAGATGGAGTTAGAGTGAGCGCAGAATGACTCAAAGCAATTTAACTAATAGTACAAGAAGTTATGAGAGAAATTATTAGGGTGGGAAGATTTGGAAAATTTTCAAATAGACAAAATTTTAATGGGAAACCCAAATCAACTAAAAATTGAGAAACTTATCTTGAAGGCGTACAACACTACTCCTGGCTGCTATTGCACATGATATTTAACCAGAGTGTCTCTTGGATGGTTTAAGTGGGGCACCTTCAGAATAATTCCACAAGTAATAATGTAAGAGCTTTTCTTGAGATTTTTTGGTAGATCTTTGAATATGTAACAGGCACAATTTGTTAGAGATTCTCAAGCATTTGATAGGAGTTGAATTGAAGGCCTAAGGAGAAGGCACAGCTTTAAACAAAGAGCCTGAAGAATTCCTCCCAGAATTAGGCTGTAAATTGAGATCCTTTGTCACTTACAATCTCCTGAGAGATGCTGTGGTAGATGAACACATAATTGACACAAGTCTTGGTCATCTGAACTTATGTGATTGTATTCTGAAAGGAAATGAAGTGGCCCATCTTTTTGAAACAATCTACTACTACCATGGTTGCACTGTAACCATTAGATGGAGGAGCTCAACTATGAAGCCCATTGGCAGGGATGTCTGGGTGCCATTCAATATGTGTTGGGAACAGTATACCTGGGTGTTTAAAGCAGGAGGACTTTTATCTTATACAAACCCTGTAGCTTTTCAGGTACTTTGCTGCATCAGACGTAAGCCCTATCTAATAAAAATTTCTTTGGATTATTTCTATGGTCTTGTTTTTCTTTTGGTGTCCAACTAATATGTTGTTGTAGTGATCCTTGATAACTTCTTGGTAAATGTCTCTCTCAGGTAACCATAGATGACTCTTATGAAGTATGGTACTATCTTAAGAACTTTAGAAAGCATGAGGGGTTTATTTATTTAGCATTTTTAATAAATGGGGGTATCAATTGTCCAAGTGTTGAAGCAGCTTAACTTTGGTGACTAGGTCTATATTGATGGGTTTTGAACACTTTAAATTAAATATTCTTTCTATGATAGATTATGATAGCATGGCACTAGTACATTAAAATTATTGTATTGAATTTTTTTCAGCCTTGGTGTCTGGTAGAAACGCAGGGTTATGGCTGAGGAAATCATCTAAGTGATTATTAACACCCTTGATGAGTTTTTATTGAAATTTGAACTTGACTAGGATTTGATGCCATCTGGCCTGGTGTTTGGTTAAAATATGGGGTTCTAAATAGTACAGCAGAGCTTTGTGGTCTGTTCTTACTGTAAATGGGTTTGTACATTAGTTTGAAACCTGTTGAGATAAAGAAAGGTTTTTCAGTTCAGAACATATGGGTCCAGTAACACAACAAATTTCAACTGGAACCAGGTTAAGTCAACTTACTCAATAAGACTTCCATTTATCTAGGTCTGGATTACAGAAATAATCAACCACATAAAAAATTAAAGTAAAATACAAAATTCTGAAAATGAGACAGTATATGTATGTACTTCATATTCAAAACAAATGCAAACTATAATTGTAAAGCCTTGCTGAAATTTCAAAGTGTTGATAAAACAGGGAAGGAAAATCCAAATGCTGAAAACATTCAATAACAACAAAATTCTCAGCAGCAAAAAATAAAAAATGATAAACTCCAAGTAGATGCATTGGGATAAGACAACCAAGAGAACCTGGGGCAAAATAAGGGAGGCACCAATTTGTGGGAACAGGACTGGATTATGCAAATAAATGATTTTGAAAATTGGCTCAATCACTTCCTCAATTTTGGGCTTGGGCCACATCAAGCAGCGTAGACACTGCAAAATCAACCCTGCAGCTTACAAGAAGCTGTACAGGCATGTAGGTGAGCAAAATTTTCATTTTCGTGGAGGAGTTTTGGCAAAGACAGTTAACTGATATTTTTCAAATATTTATGGTTCTATTGAACTACTGGTGTAGTTCTGAGCTCCAACCAGGTCATATGAGTGTTTGGAAGAGGGCACTTGCATCATCAA
Organism: Entomophthora muscae; assembly: GCA_014839935.2. NCBI lineage: Eukaryota > Fungi > Entomophthoromycota > Entomophthoromycetes > Entomophthorales > Entomophthoraceae > Entomophthora > Entomophthora muscae. Next base: position 98,931 of record QTSX02006517.1, read on the forward strand.
GGAGGGTTTTTGAAACTGAGCCATCTGGATTGACCAAAAAAATCATGATAACATGTTTTGATTTTGGGGTCAAAAAACACCAAATTACCTGATTTCTGGGTCTTAAGGCTTTAAGCAGCTTTTTTCAACTTTTGTCAAAATATTCACACATTTGGCTGCAACTCACTTCTTGTCAATTGCTTGGTTAATTCCCTCATAATAGTTTAAGGTCACTTTCTTGGCCCTGGCCCTTTGAGGCTTAAATTTACAAGGGTGGGAAATTCCAGATAAGATGAAACCATCTGTGAAATTCATTGGCTGAATATTTCAGAAGAATAGAACAACTATTCTGTTCCAGAGCGGTATTCCTGGGGGTGGTTAGTTGGTCAGTTTTTTCTTGGTGGCAGAGTTCTGATTGGCTACTAAGGTAGACATCAGGCTCATTAAACCAATTATGAGAGCCTTTTCACCTCAATTAGGCAATTATTTGTGTCATTTGATAGGCACCGCCATTGGTAGGTTAGAGCTGGGTTCTTCATCTGTAATAGCATCTATGGTTTGGATTGAGAGGATTTGGTCCCAAAAAATGCAGGTGGTGGCCCCCAGGGCTGGCGGTTGATCTTGGCTAGGGTTCAAATTCTGTCCCAGACCTTGGGTTTTGAGAGAGAAAGAAATGGCATTCCTGACAAGGATGTTCTTTAACTGATATAAAAGGCTTGCTAAAAAGTTAAAAGGCTTATTTTTATTGCTAGATCAAGAAATAAAACCCTTTTATTTTTTGGTTTGATGTTTCTTATTTGTACAGTAGTTTTAAAAGCTATGGCGGCAAGCGGAAATACTTCATATTTAAACAAAAATAGCTCAGATGTAAACGAAATTGAAATGGACCCAAATATATTGTAAATTAATATAAATTTGTTTATTTTTAATTTCGTTTACATCTGAGTTATTTTTGTTTAAATATGAAGTATTTTTGCTTGTCATCATAGCTTTTAAAACTACTGTACAATAAACATATTAAAAATATATATTTTTATTTAGTTTTGATCTCCAAAGCGTCAGGAATATGGGTCTATAGATGTGCACTTACTATGTGTGTTGAAAATAAGGGGTTTGGAAATTAAGGTGTCAGACATAGCCTTGTTGGAAATGAGGTGGGTATCAAGCTTTTAAATCAGAAACTTTATTCTGTTGATGGATAGTAACAAAACATAAATGCCTCTATAAACGGATTTCCCTGGATCTGGTTTTAAATGCAAGGGAAACTGATTCAACTCAATCGAGATCCAAGCACAGCTTTACTTGATACAACTTTTTATAGAACAGAATCAAATATCTAGGAAAACCAATGGATTTCTATTTCTGGGAAACATGGACCAAAAATCTGATGACCATAATTCTGAAAATAGGCTGGAGTCTATCTTGTACTTTTGGGGCAGCTTTCCAGTTGTACAATTTAACAAAACATGCCCTGAAACTCATGAAAACCGTTGAAAAATGTTTTAAAAATTAAAGATGGTGAGGAGAGCCTGATAAGGTATTTTGGTTTGCTAGGTTTACTTGAAAGCCTTCAGTGTTTCAAAGCAGAATATCCTTATTAGTGAAAAGGCAAAAGAGTCTCTAAGTTGAGAAAATCATGTAAAACAGTGAGGAAGCTTGGTTGACGGCTAAGATATTTCGAATATATAAAGGTAACAAGCATTTAGATTGCATTCCGAGGCATAGAATAATTGGCAACAACAGTATTTAATTGCAGCCAAGTTGAAAAAGCCAACTGCTAAGGCGAGAAGGAACTACATAAGGATCTCATTAAGGAGAGCCTCGTCAGGATTGAGAGCCTTAAACAACTCAAAATCAAACTTGCCCTTATCAGGGACTAAGCGCTGGCATAACTTGTCAATGGCAATCACTGATAAGATGGTTTGCACGTAGGCATCAATGATGTCATCAACTCCAATGCCAAGCTGGTTGAAATCCTTGCGGTCCATGAGCAGGAGCCGTTGAGCTTCTGTAGCCCAGGACCCATCAGCAAGTTTAACTGACAGATTGGTTCCAAGCATCTCCCAGGAGGTAATGCTGGGGTCGTCTTCCAGATGTTTAATAAGAGGCTTGCGAGCACGTCTTCCGTAAATGGAGACAGGGCGGAAACCTTGAGAGTCACCAGTGATCATCATGCGCAGATCACTGACATAAGTGTTGACCTTCTTGTTGGGGATTGTCCCTACGTGGTAAAACTTGCCATCTCTAGAGGTTGATGACCAGGAGGCATTACCTACCAGTGATTGAACAATGAATTTATCATAGTAATGATCGGTCTCCATGAAAGCTTTGAGATCCTCAGCGTTGGTGACAGTGTAAACCCCTTGTCCAGCATTGCTGTAAGGGACTTTGATTACAGCATGTCCTCCCATGGAGTTGACCCAAAGGGGGATCTCGTTCTTGGTGACATTGCGAATGGTATCAGGGGTACGCACGGAAAGGCCGGAGTCTGCCATTTCTGCGTTAAAGAACTCATAGGCGCGTGCAGCCATCATCTTATTACGTCCACCGGCAAGACAAGAAATAATTTCGTTCATGACAATTGTTTTGGTGTGAAGTGGGATGCGTGCCCAAGGTTTTTGAGTCACATACCGGAAACACGCTCTAATACTATGCCAGCCCCCTGAAGAATCACGGATCTCCATAATGCCATCTACCCATCTAACTGGAGGATCTACTTCATCCTGGTGATACTCAACTAGCCAAACTTTCTCTTTGCTAAGCTCGGCCATAACTGCACAATAGCCAGAAGCCTCCATGTGATTCTTGTCGTATATAACAGCCAACGCTCCCAACGCAGGATCAGCAGCAGATAGAATGTACCTAAAGGCAGAGTCTAGCACAACACGATATCCACCAAATTCATCGGTTTCAGAAAGAAGTGGCATTGATTTTTGGCCAGAGGGACAAGAATTGGTTTCAACAATAATCATTTGACGTTGACCTTGATGGGTAGTAACATGAAAAAGATCAGAGCCTAAGAAATAAAGTTTAGAACCGTTGCATAGCAAAGAAAGCATGATAACTCACCTGCCCAACAAAAATGCTTAGGAGTGTATTCCAAGCATTGCCGGAGCACCTCGATATCGATGGAGGGATTTAAATGAGCATATCTAGCTAAAATACGCTCATTTCCAAGGTTAAAAAAGGATGCAACTAAAGGGTGGATAGTTGCATTAAGGACGCGAGGGTAGAAATGAACTTCTGGCTCAAACTCTCCAGGACTGACAATAACTGTCCCCCTAGTTTTGGACTTCTTGCTGATAGATCCAGCACTCTTAACTTCTTGGAGAACAGGAAGAGAAGGGGTCGGGGGTTCAGTGAGACAGATTGAGGTGTCTGATGGGGATAAAAAGCTTTGTGAATAGCTTGCAGTTAGAGGAGAATCATACTCTTTGCTTTCACTAGTAAGGATATCAGAAGGGTTGGAAATGTGAAGGGAATCTCCAAGCTTACTGGACAGATTCCCAACTTCAACAATGGTCTCTTGGGAGCCTATGCATGTTGGCGCTTCTGGGACGAATGAAGCCATGCCTGGGCAAAATAAATCAGAAAAGGCCAAGAAATAAGATGAGAAATGAAGTGCTAGACTGGAGGGGGAAAATAAACACAAAAAATGTTTTCCTACCTTGACTCTCTTGGGACAGTCGTGGGATATGGGGGTTAGAATATATATTTCAGTGACTTATTCCTTGCTCCTGAATTGGTCTCGATAATTTGAATGTATCCCAGAACTTTTTTCATCCCTGCACAGATACAAGCAATATAATTACTTAAACCAATTCTGGCCTAAATTGAGCTGTCTTCAGATGTAACTCAAGTTCCCAGCAACCATTCACTTGTGTCAACCATTGTGCTGGAACTGAGCACAGACCATTCCATTCCACTCGTAATAATGGCCTGTCAGGGTAGGACGACTCCACTTTAAGCCACCACTGGATATCCTGCCTGCGCTTAGGGAAAATTAGTTTGACCGACACCTCAAAGCTCCAGACTTGCCATACTCGGGATAAAAACGCCCAAATCACATGTCAGTATTATATGCAGCTTTAGCTATCTGCCAACCACATACAGGGGCTAGAAGCTCAACCAGACACCATACATAATAAACATCCATTCCACTGCTTACAAAGAAATGTTCAAAGCTAAATCACTTCCTCCTTGCGACGCGTAAACATGTGTTCGCTTGATACCCACATTACAAACAAATCATGATTTTGAATCTATGCCGAAGGAAGTATCCAAAATCTTCATCACATGGATGACTTTTGGATTTTTAAATCGAAATCAAAAGACAATTAAAAATATTAAAGTAACGTAAAGAATTACAAAACCTATCTTAATTATTTAGCTTAGGTTTAACGCCTAAAACTGGACTTGAGTAAATCTTATTGGCTGATTTTATTCACGACACATGATAGACCAATTAAATTTAGCCTGATCAAATTATTAAAAAGAGTAAGTAGCACACAGATGGCAATTATTAAAACAGCATCTTCCATCCATATTTGGAAGTACCGAATCCAAACAACAACTTCATGATTTTACTCACAATTCAAATAAGTAGGCTTTAGTTACCATTTATATTAGATGTGGCGAAAATTGGGAGACCCTACTCCTAGGGTGGAAAAGGTACAGCTTTTTAATTGGGAACAAACATTTGGATTGAATCTAAATAAAAAGTATATCTGTCCCTACCTACTCCAAGCTAAGGATCCTTTCAGGTCGAATAAAAATAAAGGCTAAAGCTCAACTCTCAGCTCTTACAAACACTTATTTGCCAAGTAGCCAGAGCTTTATCCAGAAGTAAATTGTTCTAATAAATTTGGTGGCAAAGGTAGGTTTAAACTCTTGGCAATTCAAATCCAAAGCGCAATTTAAAGCTATTTTTAAACCGATTCACACCACTTGCCACAGCTATTCAGACATCTTATAATCAACCCTTCGCCATGCTTCAATTTTTTTAAATCCTACAATAGATTTTGGATATCTTCAAAATTGATCCATCTCTTTGCAATTCATCTTTTATCTAATCAATTAGACTTAAAATCAAAGTTAGATTTAAAAAATATTAAATCTATCAAGATTTTAATATTTTGATGGTTATTGTAAAGTTGTGCATATACTTCTGTGAAGTATATATAATGAGAAAAGTGAGACCTTTTAAAAAACAATGATGCTTTTATTAAGATAGAGATAGAGCCTTTTACAGCTGAAAGTATGCCTCACTGTGTCTGTGTAAATAATGTGGTATATTTGGTAAGTTTTCTTTAAAAGCTGGGAGTTTGTCCAGGTAGTATATTTGTGTTGCAACTGAATCAATTATAGTTCTGTATTTATATTGGGGAAGACAATAGTCCAATTAGAAAGGACAATAATAGAAATAAGATGTTGTTTATTGGAAAATATCATAACTAATATATCATAGTGAGAAGCCACAAGTCTACCAGGGGGTGGCACAGTGGCAGTTTGACATAAGATTTGAGCCAAAAATAACTTGAGCAAGGGATTAGTGTGTCAAATTGGCAATGCTCCTAATTAGAATATAGTGCTCATAATTTGACACTGCACTCAGATTGGTTCATACTGTTTATCACATCATAAGGCAACTTATTGAGCACCCCCTGTGTATTGTGAGATACATTGGTGGGCAGAAGAGTAATATCAGTTGCAACACCTCTTCCTGCCCCCTGTTTGTGATCAGACATCATAATTGAAGCCTGTGAAAGGTCTGAAAAGGTGTGCACAAAACAATTTTGTGCAGGGACGGCATGACAGGGGCACTAGCAATCATGGTGGAGTTCTTTTGGTGTTTTCTTGGGTAGCTTCAAGTTGATAGGTGTGGTTGTCATATACAGCGGCTATCTTGAAAAAGCTGAGGTGATTGGGTTCAAGTTTGGTGGAGTTAAGATTGAGAACAAAGACAGGGTCACCTATGGAATATCTTTCCTGGAGGAACTTAGTTGCTCCCTTGATCCACTCTTGTTTAATGCTACGGTGTCAGGAATATTCCTGATATAAATCAAATTCTTACTAGAGGACAATGTTGGAAAAGAATAAAAAAAAATTTGGTTCCAGAGGCCAAATTTGATGAGGACTTTCCCCCTTTAATTAGGGGAAATAAAAATCAAAAGGAGGAAAAATTGGAACTTAATGCCCGCTGGAATAATTTATCATCCAGGCAGGCGCCTGCCACGCCTGCCAGCACCCTCTGCCAGCCTCCCAGCTGCCATTGGGCCTCCTGTCAACCTCTCACCGCCCAGCCAGCCACCCGCCAGCCACCCGCTTGCCCAGCCTGGCACCAGCAGGCCTGCCGCCAGCCGCCAGCCCACCCGCTTGCTACCTGGGTCCCAGTTGGCTGCCAGCCATCCATCCGGGCCCCAGGCCTCATCCTACAGCCAATCAGAATTCCCCATAAAATGCAACCAATCAGAAAAGTCCCTGGTTGCAGGGAAACAATGCCAGAATAATTCCTGCCCTTTTTCTAAAGGGCAAATTCAGGTTTCAGAAGCAAAAAATTATTTCTGCCATTCAGAAGAAGGAGGAATTCAAGTTTCAAATTCAAAAGCCTATTCTGTCCCAACAGAAGAAAGTCTAATTCAAGTTTCAGATGTGAGCAGCAATTTTACCCATAACCAATGGGACTCTAAGGCACAGGTCATATGTTTGAGTCCAGACTCCAGCCGAACCATGCCTTCCAAAACAAAAATAGATTTTGAAAGTTCCATGAGTCTTCATCATCACCTGGCTCCATACTCAGAGAAAATCATTAGCTCCAGGCAAAAATAGCCAAACCCTCAACAGATTGTCAAAGAACAAGAATTTAGACCCCCTCTCAAGCCTCAATTCCCAATCACATTTTCCAAACTTTTGGGCTCTCCAATCCCTTGTTTTAATTCCCACTTGCAAAACTTTGCACAGTGGGAAGCACTATAAATAAGAGACCCCTTCTCAGTAATAGCTTGTGCTATTATTGAGTTTAATACCCTCAATAAAGCTAAATCTTACTTAAAACTTAAGTCAAATTTAACTAGTTAGCTCCAGCCAATCCCCTCTAATCCAAAGAAGATGAACCATCTCATCTTCACAGCTGTGCTTAAAGCTTGCCTTGGGATTGGAGGCTATCAACAGGGATCAGAGTTCTTTGGACCCTCACCAGAAGGGCTAGGTCATGATCCTCACTATGACCCTGGACAACTCAACTCCTCCCACACTAGTTCCTGGCCTCCCCTGGTGTCCCTGCATTCCACACTGTCCATTGTGGTGTACACCTCTATGTACTATGTGTTAACCTACTTTGCCGGAAGCTTTGGAAGATACAACATCCATGCTAAGGTCTTCCATTGGTTGATGACTATCTACCCAATCATCACCGCCCTGACTGGTTTCCAATTTGCCAACCTCCTGCCATACCTGCTGCAAGTAGTACCTACCGTATCTGGGTATTACACGCGGGCCTTGTCACGCCACTGGGTAACAAGAGGGTGGTGTTAAGGGAAAGTTTCATTGGGAAAGTGAACTGTAACTTCCCCCTCTACTCCAGTCAAATCATTATGGGTCTCAAAGGCTAGGGTGCTGGGACTGAAGCCTGTACCATGGTTGATCCTAGCTCGTAGGATGAGCAGGGAAGTGGGAAGATGCTCGGTCCAGGAAGTGTTGGGATGTTCCTGGGAGAGTTTGACAATTAACTGTATGGGCGGGCCATTTAGGTGTTCTACACACTTGTTAGCTTGAGGATGGTATGGGGTAGTGACTATTTTCTCTAGGGCATTTTTAATGTAGTATGCCTTCATGATGTTGCCTACAAACCCAGTCCTCCCATCAGTGGTAAGCTGTTTGAGACGGCCAAAGTGTGCCACAATTTCCTTGCCAATGAAGCAGGTAATGGTTGTGGCAGTATGATTAGTGGTTGCTCATGCTACTGGCCAGCAGATAAAGTAGTCAATAGCTGTGATGATGCACTTCTTGCCCAACTTGTTCTCAGATAAGGGTCCAATAATGTCAAGGGCCCATTGTTTGAAGGGCTTTTTGGCTTTGATGGGTAGAACTGACTTGGGTGAAGCGGGTTTAGACGTGTTTTTTTTATACAATACACATGTTTTGAGGAGGTCCAGGATGTTCTGGCGCATGTGGGGCCACCAAACCTTATGCTTCACAATCTCAAAGAGGTTACATCCTCTGATGTAACCTAAGGTACAATGATAATGCAGTATGGTATCTCCCTGTTGGGTGGTGGGAATATATGGTGTTTTCTCTCCTGTCTCTGCCCGAAAACAGATTTTGCCAGTGTCAGTGGTAAACTGGCTCTTGTTGTCCTACAGCTTGGTAATAGTCACAGACTTAAGCTCCTTGTAACAGGTGGCTTCAGGGCGCAGGTAAGGCATGGGCCAATCTGGGTCCAACCTGTCATCTCCTGTGATGAACGCTATATACAGTCTGGAGAGGGCATCCACTGTGATGAGCTCTTTGCCAGGCTTGTACTCTATGCAGAGTTAATACAGGGACAGGAGGTTGACCCATCCTTCTTGGCGCAGGGTCAGGTGTAACTGAGTGTTGAAGTACTGGAGGGACTTATGGTCCTTCAGAACACAAGTTAGAAATGTGGCGCCTTTCAAGTAACATTGTCACTTCTTGATGCAGTGTACAATTGCCATTAGCTCCTTATTGTGTATGGGGTAGAATTGCTCTGTCAGTAAGTTTTCTGGATTTCTATTATATGGGAAAAAGGTGCCCCCATCAGTTTCTACCTGTAACACGCCCCCTATGGCCCTGTCAGAGGTATCAGTCTCAAGTTTGTAATTGCAATTCTGATTGGAAAACTATAATATAAGGGCAGTAGTGAGTTTTTGTTTTAACTTCTCAAAGGCCTGATCCCTAGTGAGTGTTCAGTGAAAGTGTTGTTTGGTGCTTAGCAACTCATTGAGGGGTGCAATGAGTTTCCTGCAGTTGGGGATGAACTTACGTACATAAGCAACCTTGCCCAAGAATGTGCACACCTGGCCCACATCAGTTGGGGGTGACATGTTGGTGATTGCCTTTATCTTGGCAGGGTTGGGCTTGATCTCCTGAGCAGAGATGATATGCCCAAGAAACAGTATCTCCAACCACAGGAACTTGCACTTTGAAGGGTTTGCTTTCAACTAGTGCTTGCAAAGAGTGTCTAATACAGCGTAAAGATGTTAGAGGTGCATAGTTTGATTTTGACTTAAAACAATGAGGTCATCAAGGTACATAACAACACACTTGTCAATCAGCTCTTCAAAGGTCTTGTTCATAAGCATGACAAAGTGGAGGGAGTGTTGGTCATTTCAAAGTTCATGACACAATACTCAAATAACCCATAGCATGTACAAAAGGCAGTTTTTGCCTCATCCCCAGGCGCAATGCAGACCTGATTGTACCTTGCAGTGAGATTAATCTTACTGAAGACCTTTGCACCTGCAAGTGTATCAAACAGGTTGTCAGTTAGTGGCAAGGGGTATTGTTTTTGACTGTCACCTTGTTTAAGAAGCAATAATCAGTTAATAGACAAAGGGACCTATCCTTCTTGGCTAAAAAGAGGACTGTAGCCCCATAAGGCAAAAGAGAGGTTCAGATAAAGCTCTTGTCAAGTGCGTTCACAAGGTGTTGACAGAGAGTCTTGTTTTCTTTGAGAGTCAGACAATAAAGGGGGTGTGCCTTGGGCAGCAACCCTTGTAGTTGTACAGCATGCTGGATCTCTTAAAGAGGAGGAAGTTGGTCTAGTGTTTAATTGAAAACGTCTTTGAACTCCTTGAGGAGTGTTGTGAGGGCTGGTGGAGGTTCCTGGTTTGAGGGGAGAGGTGTGGCAGGTTAGGAGCAAATGAACTCAACCAAGCACTGGTTGAAGTCAAGCCTTTCTCCCTTGAAGTTGTAGGTACCAGTCTCAGTGAGTTGCACAAATATTGTGTTGTGAAGTAAATTATTCATTTTGATGGGATAGATTTAGAACCCTACCCTGTTACTGTTAAGTGTAATCATAGGGGCATTCCAGTCAATGTATGGGCAATTATGGTGGAGCCAGTCAAGGCCAGCAATAACATTGTGGCTGAGTCCAGCCATTATGGATTCAGAGAGCCAAGCCTGGACATTCCCCCATTCTCACAAAGAAGGGGTCATTCTCATGGGTGATGGTCACTCTGCAGGAGTTGGCCACACATACTGCCTTGAAGCGGCTAGGGACTTGGTTTAACTGTTGGGAGTCCGCAAATTCCTGATTGACTATAGTGTGATCAGCCTCAGTATCTACCAGAAGTCTGTGTGTGTTTCCACAAAAGCAAAATGGATAGGCCAAGCAAGTAATTTTATTTGAAGAATGGCTTGCTTAGAGGACAGAGTCATCACTATGGACCTGGAATACATCGAGATTCTCAACATTGTGTACATTGCAATCACAGGTTTTTTTTTGCAAAGAGAGATTGAGAGTGGGGATCAAGTGGGGTTGCAGAACCTCTTGTACCTACAACCCCCAGGAATTTTCTGGGTCCTCAATTTGCGCCAATTGAAGCTCTCCCTTGCAGGGACGCTTAGCCCTATTCTCCTGTTGACAGGACTGGCAGCAGCCCACCTGATTGTAGGCACTGCCAGGTGCGGGACAAGACTGAGGTGTTGCGTTGTTGGATCTGCAGAAGCTCATTGAAGCTTGGTTATTAGCCTCTACAATGGCCTTGTAGCAGTTGTCAATAGAGGTACAACAGCTCACGGGAACTCACTTGCAGATATGGGGTTTGAGTCTATTGACTATCAAGGTAAGAAGCATGGCATTCCCATCAGTCACTGCTTCTGGGGCGGCAGCAAGAGCTTGTTGCCAGGCGGCAAGGTATTCAGGGACAAACCTGGTCTGTTTAATGGCCAGGAGGAGAGTTCCCACTACAATGTGCAAAAAGGTTTTGCTATAGCAGGACCTGTCAGTGTCCCTAAAGGTTGCTCAAGTAACCTCATGTTCTTGAATGGCCCAGTTGGTGAGCCATACTGCGGCAGGCCCTATGAAGTGCCCAGATGTGATAGCAACCCACATGAGCTCAGGTACTTGACAGATACAGAGGTGGGTTTTGGTAGAGTGGAGCCAACTGACAATGTCAGCCTATTTGACACCACCTGCAAAGGATTCAAGCTGGAGATTGAGCATGCACTTAGAAAGGTCTGACTGGGGCAGGGTGACACTTGTGTTGTGCTGCTCAAGGCAGAGTCAATTATACACACTTGTAAGTACCAGTTGATCTTGGTAGATGACATACCCTTTGGGAATGTCCCCCTTGGGGATTGGCAGAAAAGTCTCTTGATGGGGAGTAGCCATACGGCCCATACTCCGTCCTTTCTTAGAGAGAATTTTTTTAGGTAGGCTGTGAACCTACTGCTGCTACCACTGTTGCAACTGAGCCAATTAGAGTTCAGTATTTGATTGGGAAAGACAACAGTCCAATAGAAAGGGCAAGAATGAATAGAATAAGGTATTGTTTATTGTAGAATATTGTGGTTAATATACTATATGGGGAAAGCCACAAGGCTACAGGGGTGACATAGTGGCATGTTTCATGTAAGGTTTGAAGCCAAGAAATAACTTGTGCGGAAATCAGCAGGTTAAATTGATAGCACTCCTAATTAGGAGAAAGTATCTACAATTTGATATTACCATCAGATTGGTTCATGCTGCTAGACATGTCAAGGAGCAACTCATTGAGCGTCCCAGTGTATTGTAAGATACATTGGCAGGTAAGTCAGGAAACTTGGTTGTAACAATGAACTCTTCTAGATGTGTTTTGGATGATGGCCCATATGACAGCTTCTTTTTTCTAGGATATACTTAATTTTAGATGATTAATTATTATGATATGTATATTGGGGTGGTTGCTGAGGGGAACTAATTAGTTATGCAATATTTATATATTCTGTTCATTAATTATAATTGGGAAATTAATTAGTGTGGATGTTATTTGACTATTGATCAACTGATCTTGTGTTCTACACACCTGTGTTTTCTTGTTGAAATCATTTCTAAGAGCAACTAACTGCTGGTCTGCGTTAATTGGTTGAATATGTTAATTAGTTAATATTCCAAAATCCTGGTAAGGTCCAAGTGGCCTAAATCCTTATTTTGACATAACTTAAGTTGCACTTCACTGCATCCAACCTTTATAATTTCAAAGATTCTTTTAAGGTATTGCATTTAAGTATGAGTCAAAGCAAGTCTTTGGCTTAGCTATCAACTTTACATTTTATTAATGTAGAAAAATCAAATTCAATCAAATAAATCTATTATGGCTTGAGCGCGCTTGAGATGGCATTACAGACAACTTGCTTTTTGTATATTTATTTTTTCTTTCTTTAGACTTAATAAAAATGCAGTCCTTTTTTCTTAGCCCCTAATTTTTTCAGAATTATTTATATTAGAAGCTAGACCAAAATATGGTTATGTTATCTTACAGCAGAATTCCCTATATAGAAATATAGATGCAAGCCAAACTATCTTTCAGATGTATAAAAACATTTTACTGTCTTTCAGGATAAAGTCTAAGTCAGACTTTTTACACCTGAAGACCTTAAGAGCTGATGTCTACATCAAAGCATCTGAGTTTTTTTGTATATTTCTAATTTTAAAATTCATAGAATTTCATCCTGAAAGATGACATATTACCTTAATTCATAGTTTTCTGACATCTATAATGCCTTTATTTTAACAAGATTTTATATAGTATAGCTTATATATTTCAGAAAAAATATATGCACTACTATAAGATGCTTTATTATAAGAAAATGAGTTACACTCTATATAAGGCCATTAGCCTTGCCATATCAGCTGGAAAAATAGCTTGATATGACTTGGCTACAGGTCTTGAGCAGGTCAAGCCAAGCTGCAGATTTTTATGACTAAAACCTTTTTCATGGGGTTGAACCTGAAGTTTTATAAGTTGGATCAACTTTGTCTCTAAACATGTTGCCAATTCAGAGGCACTACCAAATCAGTACTAAATATCACACCAAAAAATTTCTTTAAGATCTTAGCTCTAAACTGTAAGAGTCTATGATTAGTAAAAATAAGATAAAAATTATAATAACAGCATTAAATTTATTACATATTGCATAGTAGCCTAAGCTATGAAAACATTACATGATATGTGCTGTTTTATAGACAAAGAAATTGGTAAAAAATTTGAGGCATCCAATTTTGATTAAATATAGAGGCAAAAAGTTAGATGCTGAAAAACCAACTTGCATTTATTAAACAGGGTTAAACCAATTTTTAATCACTTTATGTCATCCAAATGCAAATAAAAGGGGGGAAGACTAAAAAGATTACTAGTACAGGTCCTTACCAAATTATCAGCAGATGCTTCAAAATTAGGTCACACACATAATCAATGTCATGATAATCTTTTAATTGTGTAAAAATTTATCCAGATACTTTAGATCATATGAGGCAATCTTTTACATCAAACATGAAATAAAAAATAAAAGACATTTTAAGTAAAACTGTCTAACAAGATCCCTAGCATAAAGGACCTAAATGTATACAAAGGGCATAAAAACCAATCAGCCAAAGAATTTAAGTATTTCAAAGCCATAGATAGGCCCTGCTTCAAAGTTTTGAAGTTGGAGATAAGGTTAGGTCTTAAGCCTCACTGGAATCCAAGTTGTAGCATGAAAAATCAGAAATCACTATTACCTTACACGTCTACCTCAACCACAGCTACAAGGTCTAAGAGTGAAAAGAAAATGTAAGCATAATCACTCTTATCATAACTGCTTAAGGCTCTATAAGACCAGGATCTAACAAAAAGAAAGTAAAGTAGTTTTATAATCTGTTGAAATAAACTAAATTATCTCAGTCTGAAAACAAATCAAAGTGGATCCAAATCTATTGTAATTTAATGTAAATTCCTTAATTTTCAATTTTTTTGGACAGAGATAATTTTGTTTATCTCATCAGGTTATAAAACTAATGTATAATTTATGTCATAAAAAGACAATCATAATAGTGTGAGGCTTGAGCACCTAATAATATATATTCTCTGATAATCTTGATAACAAAGATATTTCAGAGTACTAAGGGAAAGATGTTTAATAAGTTTTAAACCACATACTTTCAGGACCTATATTGATACATTTTTAAAATAGATAGCTAATAATATAAATTCTGCTATTAATTACCCGCAATTTCATAAAAAATTCTTTCATCTATGTGGTACATGGGAATCAACCCCTTTCATGTGATCCGTCATAGGTTACTCTTATTTTAAAAGACACAATATGGTCACTCTCTTTAGAATATATAAATTCTTCCTCTTTAATAAAAATAAATTTTCTCTCATATTTTTTTATTCTTTAACTCTTGATTATAGCACGTTTACAACCTTATTAATCTTTTAAGTACAAAAAATCAAAATGATCAATGTTTTAAATAATGTTATCACCCCTTTCATCTCAAAACGCTGTCAAAATAGCAAATTCAAGTTTGATGTGTGTATCGCCAAAAGAGCCCCATGATCCAAAGAGCTAGATAACACTGGCCAGAACCAGAAAGCCTTGCACTTAAGTTTGTGCATGTCCTTTAAGCTTTAAAAAATGTTTATGTGCTTCCCCTATTCATCCCTTGTTTTTGTGGCAAGTATATCGTTTAACCTTGACCTTGATTGCTTTACTTTTTTTAGTTTCTTTCCTCTTAACAAAGGTATTGCTTCCTATTTTTTTAAAAAACTAGTGTGGGTGGCTGCAAAAGCTTTGGGATTGGAGATGTTTTATCGGTTCTGAAAGGGGATAAGTTTAGTTCTGTCAGTTGCAACAATCCGTGCCAGCATTTGAGAGTTTTCTTTCTTAATTGTAAACAGTTTATTAATAAGCCAATACCCTGTACCTTGTATATACAGAGTTAACTTCCCTTGACGAAACTACAAGGTATGGATCAGCAGGAGTTCCCTGTAGCCATATTATTAGAAACTTGATGCTTTAAGTGACATTGGAGTTATACAAGATAAACAAAATATATGCAGCGTTCAACCAAGATACTGTAGATTTGGATTGTAAAGAGCGGCTTGAGAGTTTCACTATATATAAGCAGCCTTTAGATTATATGACTAAGTGTATAAATCAGATTTAAGCTTGTGCTTTTTTAAAAAAGGCGCTTGAAAATGACGGGGTGGCATATTTCTAAAACATGATATTGTCGCTATTCTCTGAACTCAATTTCTTCTAGATGACGTAAAAGCAGTGTACATGAGAGGAGCTCAAATCATATCTATTTCAACAAGAAATATCCTGCCAAGTAAATACAGCTAACAGGAGCGTTAACTGGAAAGCTTGAACATGCGATGGTAGCACTCATAAATCAGGCCCGCTTCATCCAGTTCAACCAGCACGTCGCTGACTTGCTGCTTGGGGATGTCGGCAAATTCGGGGTGATCCCAGCGGATCCTTTGCCAGATATCGTCGGCTTTGGCACCCACTAGAGCTTTAGTTGAACATATTAACATGCTGTTACGTTGATGGGCAGGGTGTCGTAGCGCCTCCAAGATATGCCGCTGGAGCTGATCGTGTGGTACAAATCCATAGACAGCAGAGATAGTCCCTTTTTTATAAATCATCCCAAGCGTTACTAACTCCTCTAGAATCAGCTTAATGCTGCAGCTTTCGGTTGACTAAACGTAAACAATGACATCCAAGATATGAAAAGCTTACCCATGAATGAGTCAATTTCTTAAGAGCAGGATCTTGCTGAAGCGCTTCCAAAGAGAATTCACTGTCTAGCATATACTTGCTCTGTAAATAATCAAAAATCTCCCCCGCCTTTTGTCTTTTTTCGATTCTCTTCCCGTGGATCTCATCTTTAATACGGGAATGCTAGGCCCAAATAGAAGGCAATATAAATAAACACAAGTTTAGCAAATCAAGCACGGTAGATGTAAAAGTGTTTATAGATGTCCGTGTATATCAAAAAATCTGTCAAGCAAGATTGATTCCGAATATACCTACCTCACTCGACATAGAAGTGGGAGGAACCCATGGCCTATTGTATACATCCCGCATCAGTTTCTCTGCTTGCGAAGCAAATGCTGTCCTGGCATTTTGATTTCGATTGATTTCTTAGGTTGTTTAATGATTGGCTGGTGCCCTTTACCAATCCTCTTTATAATCAGTTGGCGCATGCCATATCCTGTATTCAGTTTTCCCTCGGCAGTGACACAGCATCCGATGGTAAAGCTTGGGAACTCGACAATATTGCCCAACTGCGACCAAATCATACAGGGCAGGACAGCAGTCCCATCATCAACTAAACAACTTTATACTTTGCGATGTTCAAAGCATACTTTCAAACTGAGTTCCATGCACTCCGGAATCTATTGATATCACTTGGCCACAAACCTCAATCTTATGAAACACATGGTTCTGGAAGCACAAGTGGTCTATAATATGGTTAGTATTGAATCTCGGCGCTTGGGCTCAAAGCTATCCTTGAAAACAAGCCACTAAGAGAGATCCAAGCATGATCGACTGAACATCAGGCCAATAAGTATTAAATAACTTAAACTTCATTTTCCTTTATTCTCAATCGCAGATCTACTTGGAAGAATGTATACTGGCTTTAACTAAAATCTAGAGGACCTAGTGAAACTTTCACTAATAAATAAACAAATATAATCGTTGGGGTTTTTTCTTGCACAATAATATAAAAGCCCCTTTTCAGCAGCGAAATTGATAAGAGTTTGGTTAGGTTGGATAGAAGTGTTGTTTTTGATCATTTCACAATATTTCAGTTCGTGCTTTTCAAATAGTATTATTCCATGCTAGCTGGTGAAGGTCATGCCCAGATCCCAACGTTGAGAGATGGTTTATTTTTAAAAACCATAAGCTGATTTACTTGATATCGATGCCAGGGATCTCTTTCCCTTACATTGAAAAAAATAAGCATGAATTCTCAAAGCTTAAATGAAGCCGAACGATATGCTCGGATCAAATAGAAAATTCTTGTTAAAAATTGTAGGCAACCTGCTTAATCAAAAGCGGGATAAACATACATAAATTGAGATAGAGCCTAAAGATCAGGACCAAGGATGAAAAGGACGTGAACCGCCCTTTGGACAAAAAGAATTTGGGTGGCCCAAGAAAAAATAACTTTTACTAAAAGCGTACTGATGATAACTAGTTCGAAGTTAAACTGTAGATTAGTCAGCTGTCTTTTCTTATTCGAAATCAGTAGAAAAACTAGCCCGTAAATTGATAACATTCCTGAAATTGACTTTAAGCTTTGGTTAGAGGGTCAGAATTTGGCTTGGGATCGCACTGGAAGCATGTAAAAGCTTTCGTGTACTATATTGATTGTGAGCTACCTAAGATCCTACTTCGAATCGCCCACTTATGAAAGTTCAACTCTTGCCATCGCACCAGAAATTAAAAAGACAAAAGGTGATTAAGAATTTTATGGTGAAGAGAGAAAGATATATAATTTTATTTATTAAATATTGGAAAAATTTATAAAATGACTCACAATAGCCTTAGCAGCAGCTTCTAGAAAGAGTGCATTGTAGCAAAATAAATAAGAAATGATGTGAGTTTAGTTGGTGAAAGTTAAACCAGTGAATTATAAAAAGGAAAGTAAAAAACAATCCCAAGCTGAAGTACTTACTTTTTTCCAAGCTATGTTCAGGGAAATCTAAAACTTGATGAAGTTTAAGTTTCCAAGTGGTATTGAAAAGATGATCTAGTTTAAAATCTGGGATTGAAGTTTCTGACTGCATTGAAAAGTCACAAACTGCCGAAGGAATGATATCTATTCACCATGGTCTATATCACTCTGGGCAGTCCCCGCCAGGGCTTTTTTGGCAGCCTGTCAGGCTACCTCGGCGGAGCTGTCAGCGGAACCGCTGGGGTTTCCTCGCGCTACCCGGCGGAGATAGTCCGGCGCGATGGGGGGCCCTGTCACTGCTGGTGTCGGGCAGCTGGCCGAGGCTTCCTCCATCGCTCCAGAATATGTTTTAGCTCATTTTAGATGTTAAGTCATTCTGGCACGAGAGAATGCTACTACAAATAACAATGCTTTAAACATTAAAGCTTCAAATTCATCTCTGATTGGCTCCAAAAGCCTATACGCAATCCAAATTTCCCCACCAAGTCACATAGCAACCAGAGCAATGATTTAAGCTTTGGGTTGCATCATCAAATTTAAACAATCAAGTGGCTAGAAAAAGGGAAGCTTAAATCATTACAAGCTCCAAGCTAGCTACTAACCTATTCAACTAGAGCATTTCCTCCAGAGCTCAGAAGCCACTCCAGGTAAGCTTTCAACTAACCTTTTAGATGCTGAAAGAAATTTAACTCACAAAAAGCATCGATTACGGTTGCATGAAACTAATTGAGGTAAGCCGATATCTTGTTATAATAAACTGAAACAATAGGTTGGTGATTGAGGGGATTAAGGCTTTCGATTTGTTACTCAATTAAGGTAATTGAATGTTAAAGTGCTTAGCAATTACAATACCCTCCTTAAAGAATGGGTCATCAGCATACTTAAGAATGAAAGATTTGAAAAACAAAAATGTGCAAAATCAGCATGAAAAAATAGACTGCAAGCTTTTACACTAGGCTTTACAAAAGATGAAAAAATAAATAAAAGTGAAACAAAAATAAAGTAAAGTAAAAAATAAACACTGATATAACTTTTAATTCATGTAAGAGTTATGCACATAAAATGCTTATGAAACAGCCTCTTTTCCAAACTTTTCTAGATACTGTAGTTTTACAACCTGCCAAGATAAACAAACTTGTTCAGTTCAGAAGGAATTGTTTCAGTCACACCAAATCTCAACTTTTTTGATAGAAATAGAGGATAATTTCACAAAAAAATTGCACTAATTGACAAAAATGTCCAGTCACATAACAAACCTCTGTAAACTTGAAAGAATATATGATGATTCAACAACAAATACAGTAGTTTTAGAAGCTATGGTGACAACCAAAAATATCTCAGATTTAAATGAAATGATTTCAGATTTAAGCAAAATCCAACTATCAGGTTAAAATATACACTCTGTTATAGGGATCTATGGTGTTAATGGCCAAATGGGACAATATAGCAAAGAAGTGCTCATGTGCAAGCAAAACTATTCAAAATACAATCTAAAAACCATTGATTCACAAACAAAATGGTGTGAGTTTGACTTTTGGTGTACATATGTTTACTATGTGAATTGGTGTCAAAATACACCCAAGCATGGTGAGTCAAAACTCAATCAAGAAACGAAGCACAATAGTAACTCACTATGTAAACAAAATCACTCACTCAGTGTGTGCAATGGATTGTAATCAAGAATGATACCAAGGTATCTAAAATAAGACACAAGATCTGAAACATAAATTTTAAAAATATTGTGTTGGGTGCTTAATTTGGTGTAAAATCTGGGGAAATGGGTGGCAATTATTTTGGGTATTCAAAAATGGGCGTTGTAAAACCAGAAACAACTAATTAAGAAATAAAAAATCTATAATTGGGATATTGGGTGGGAAAAAATATTAATTGAATATCCATTTTTCAAATAAAAGCAAAAATTAAAATTAGGGAGTAACTTAATTGAATTTTATTTAGTATTATATTAAATTGTAAAATGAAAAGAACACAACAACAGAGTACCAATGCACCTGTTGTGTGCTGCAGTTGTGGTTGCCCCCGTGGGTCAAAGAATAGAGTTAGTGCAACCCAAGTGCCTACTCAAGGAGGAGACAGGAGAGGAGAGTTCAATAATGACGCTGCACTGACATAGCTGGTTCAAGGAGCACAAGCTGTTAGGGTGCAGAGCATAAACTCTCGGGTCCTCAAGCTGACCTGAAAGCCCACCAAGGTTACCACAACAAAAACAGTTAGAAACAAGGAGGTAGAACTTACTTTATATGTGTTTGACGTTGTGTACCGGGAAGAGTTGGTCCCGTCAGTCATGCTGGAGAAGGTGAAGCCTGTACTTGATGCTAGCTACAAGTCCTACGTCAGTGATAGCAATCAGGAAGAGGACAAAAAGCCTGAGTTCTTCAGAACTGATGAGTGACAGTTAGTGCTCAAAAAAGTTGCAGCCTTCTACACTAAGGTACACATGCTCTGTGTTGTGCCTAATGTCAACAAGTCAATCTCCACCGCTAAAAAGCCTGCCCAGAAGCGCATCTTTGACATCAAACACATCATTCTGCTTAAGCTAATGCGTGAATTGGGTGATTACAAGGCGGCTGCAACCCTTGTTGGAGTGGATCCCAAGTACGCCTCAAAGACATTCAACATATTCATTAATGCTGGCTGAGTTTTTGCTGCAGAGAAATTCTTGCGCGTTTCTACCATGTTCACCAAGGAGCACAAATGGGCAATCCGCCAGTGGATAACCCGGGACTGTCATCTTGAACTAGCAAATATACAGGCCATGATCAAATCTACTTTTGGGGTTGAGGCCTCAATTTTATTTTACTATCATATGGTGAAGAGAATGCGCTTTTCCTGAAAAAAGCTCAGAGTATCTCCCTATAATAAAAACAGCTCAATCAACATCAAGACTTGAAAAAAATACACTGAGGTGTACACTTCCCTCAAAGCCAAGGAAACAGTCAAATTCCACTACATTGACAAATTAGTATTTGCCTTGTCAATGCACAATGGGTATGGCTATGTCCCCAAAGGCTCAAATGACGAAGTAGCTTGGTGTGCTGCAGTTTGCGTCACAGCCTATTTGATGATGGCTCTTCTTGGTCTAAATGGGATTGAGCTTTATCAAATGATATTGGGTTCTCACAATAGCCGTACCTTTTTGTCAGGAATTCTTTCCCTGACTACTTGAATTTTATTGACAACTTTGGCAAAAACATATTCTCAAACCAACACAACAACAAAGAAATGAAGTCCAGTTTTTACTTGAACAATAAGTTCAACGGGTTTCAAACTCTGAACCCTAAAAAAAGACCCAGTGTTAGTACAAAATTAACTTTTCAACTTAGTTTACCTTTATATATGGATTGTATTCATTTGACTTTTGCTCTGGCTTTCAAACTGGGTTTTGAAAAGATTAATATTCTACTTAACAACGTCACTTACCGCTTGCGCTCTGATTGGCTGCAGCTGTGTTCCTTGCCGCTTCAGAATCAATTAAGTCTATATTTGAGCCAAGCTCTGTACTTAGTTTCAAGCAATTATCATAACACAACCCACTTAATTATGAACAGCCTTATGGCTTATCCTTGGATCCTCTGCCTTAACCTTTTAACAACCCATATTATTAAGTTTCATTTGAATCATCATTTAAGAAAAGGTACTAATTTGATTACACATCCATGAAAATCTCTCTTATTCTCAAATATGCCACTTAAATGTCCCAGCCTTCAGTGTGAGAGTATTTAAGTGAGGTATTCTTATCATTTCTCTTTGTTTCAACAATAAATATTTATTCAATACGTGCTACTCTTTCATTTTCTGATAAACACATTTTGAAGCCATGAGAGAAATTCTATTCCTATCCTGGTTTCTAGCTTACTTCTTGCCAGTGGTATCAACATTGAAAAACCCAACACCTACCACAGACTGGTACAACTCTTCTCCAGATGACGCCCATCAAAAAAAATCTCTCGCTTACGGATGGTTCAAATACCCATCCGGCTATTGGGGATGTAAATTCCAATATGGTTGTTTGTTTACTCCTCCTTCTACTGAACCTGCTCTGGTTAGACTTTATGCCTCCTTTTACCTCTTGATGTATTTGATGGGTTACTATCTACTTGGTTGTTTCAGTTCTATGTTCAGACAATTCACTTACCTAGGACACCTTGTAATGGTAACAGTTTCTATTGGCTCGGTAATAGCAGGATTTAATTTAGGGGCTTTGGCTCACCAGCTAGGGAACTTGTTTCCTGCCAAGTGGGTCCCTGACACTTTCTATCATTCCTCTGATTGGTCCAGGAGCACCTGAGGCACACAAGCCCAGGCTTCACTAACGTAATTGTGCTGGACAACGTTGGTTTCCATAAGGTGGCTGATATTCTTGAGGAATTCTCAATGATTGACACCAGCATTGCAGTGGGCTCCCAGCAATTTGGCCACAGAAAATTTGCGCCTTCTCTTCCTCTCTGCCTATTTGCTCTTTCTAAATCCCATTGAGAAAGTCTTTGGGTGGCTCAAGTGAGTTGTCAAGCAAGGAACCCTAACTGGGACCGAGGACCTATTTGATTTGCTGCAGGCTGGGATCCACACCTTATCAGCTGAGACTGTGGCCAAATTCTATGGCCACACTGATTTGTTCATCCCTGCGTGCCTAGTCAAACAGCCAATCAATTAAAGGCTTAGTGTGTCAAACTTTTTTTATATTCTCTGATTTACTATTCAAGATTTATCAATTATCATTTTATATTTAGATGTTTCCAAGCCCACAATCACATTCAGCAGGACCATCAATGGAGGTTAGTAATTTATTTATTTTAGATTATTTTATTATGCCGTCTGAGGTTATCCCAAAGACTTGATACTGGATTAAGTGAATATATTTATATTACTCTTATCAAATAAATATAAAAATAAAATTAAAAAAATTAAATGTAAAATGCACAAGTTAGAATTTATTTTATTAAGGTATACTTTTATGAAACTGTTTCCGCAGTATATTTTGCAAAACTTGTTTGCTAAAATAATAATTATAAAAATTTATTATAATAAAAATAATATAAATTGTAATAAAATTTATTGGAATCATATTTTTTTATTGTGTGCACCTATAGTGAGTCCTTTGATATGTACTCACTTTGCGATGAAAAGGGCACAACCTCTACCGCCACACCGTGGACAATGGATACAACCTGGTTAAAATACTCCTGCCTGCTGGTGAAAGGGAGTACAGTCAGGTGGAAGTGAAGCAGCAGCTTCTCTGGTGGGACTAAAAACATGTAAATTCCAGCCAGGACCAGGGCGTCCTCAATAATGTGGCCCACCGAGTCGTATCCTGGGGGGACCTTCTTCCCATCCAGGGAGAGCCTGGCCTTGTTGATTCCAAGAACAACCCCGTCCAGGTCCTCAACAGATGTAGCCATCCTGAAGTAAAAGAGGAACCCCAGGTAAACAACAAGGTAAAGCCTTTGCCCAACAAAGGCTTCTGTAAACTCACAGAGCTTATTGTACACGGTACTAATCTTCTTCTTGTGCTTTGTCTTGGCAAACATGAGCTCCATTGTCAGAGGGACCCATGTCTTGTTGGCACTCCAGGCCAGCCTGAAGTCAGCAAGAAGGATTTTGGTCTTTTTAACAGATGTTGCATCCACAACAGCCTGTTTTCTTACCGCGTGCCCAAAGTTATCTAGCAGGTAAGAAAGTGTATGCTCTACCAGAAAGCAGAAGCAAGCAGCTGCATGGGCCCGGCCAATCTCCGGTACATTATTGAATGAGAGTGTCTCCAGAACGTCCTAAACAAGCTCAATGAAGTTTACACAGTAATCTCCACTGAGGACCACCAGGTCAAGGCAGACCATTTGGGCATTCTTGTAGGCAGTAACTGCCCACTCAGATGCCCCCTCATTATGTGAAAGCCCAGACAATGCTTCCCTGGATATTGGGAAGGTACTGTAAATCCTATCCTTGAGCTCCTGCAAGACAGGGGGGGGCAGAAAGAGCTGTTTGGCCACGTGAGTGGCAAAATTTGAATAAAAGGCAGGCAGGACAAAAGAAACCAGAACCCGGCGGAGTTCACCGTCTATGTTTTCTAAAAAATTTTAAGTATTTAGAAAATTTTATTAATTTTATTTTTTAGGTTACCTTCTTGTGTTTCCTCTTTGCCAGCCGCTTTGGCAGGCTTGGCCATTCTTGGCGCAAGCAGTTGGGCAGGCAATTATGTATCCTCAGTTCTTGCTTTCTTGGCTGGCTTGAGATGTGCATACATCTCAGGAGTGTCAACCCAGACAGACGGCGCAGAGAGGGCAAATGACTTGAACTGGAGGCCCTAAACTACAGTTTTTTGAACGTTAAGAAGACGCTAAATTGTTATTTTGGGGGTGTCTGGCATCTTGGCCATGAGTGACTTGGCGGACACCTTTTCAATTTTGTCTCCTGTAAGAACAGCAGCCTTGACTTTTGCCTTGACCTTGCGGTCAATATCTTTAATTTTGGCAATTGCTGAGTCAAGGTCTTTGAGTAGTTTTTCAAGCTCTCTCATTTGATTTTTTTACTAACCTTTTCATATATTTTTAAAGCTTTCACCCCAATAAAATCTGTGTTATTCTGATATTTTTGCCTCTTTGTTTATCCTTGTTTGTTTTTCATTTACTACAATATCTCATCTTTTTACCCATTGTGTATATGTTTTACCCTCATCTCAAATGTGTGGTTTGCTTTGTATTGGCATTGTTTCCTTAATTGCCATATTATTTTTGGCACTTTACATTACCTCTTGTGAAATTATTAGCAACAATTTTGTGAGCAGCTAAATTTGAATTAGAAAATTATAGGTTAACTGTTTTTAGATAAAGTTGTTTACTGATCCAAATTCAAAACCTTAGTGATAAACTTTAAGCCAATCAGGAGCCAAGTGATAAAGTGATTGTTGTGACATAAAGGGTTATTCAATAATTCTTTGATACATGTGCACTAATTAATATGATTGGCTGGTTTTTTTTTATTGTGCGCCATTGTTGCTGTGGCAATTTGTTAATGAACTAGTGCCCAATTGAAGCTGGGTTAGCACTAGTCCATCAACAACTTGCCACAGCAACAATGGCGCACAATAAAAAAAACCAGCCAATCATATTAATTAGCACACATGCATCAAAGAATTATTGAATGACCCTTTATGTCACAACAATCACTTTATCACTTGGCTCCTGATTGGCTTAAAGTTTATCATTAAGGTTTTGAATTCGGATCAGTAATAACTTATCTAAAAACAGTTAACCTATAATTTTCTAATTCAAATTTAGCTGATCACCAAATTGTTGTTAATATTTTCACAAGGGGCTGTGTTTGGGTACTAAAAATAACTGTGTTCTGGATCTAGATACACAGCATAGTAAATATATGATTTTATAAAAATAAGCTAAACATAAAGAATAAAACCAACTATAAACAAAGATAACATGAACAATTGAAATTCAAAAAAAGATAATATAAATAGAAAATATTTGGTGACAGGGGTTTATTGGGGCGGGGAAGAGTGATGCCTTGGAGGCAGAATAACGCAGGAAGGAAGACGTAAAGGTGGTGTTGGCCTGGGGGGTCTGGGATTGGGTGGGTTGGGCTTGCGGGTTAGGGGTGTGGTGCTGGGGGTGGAGGCAGGAGGATTTCACATGATGGCTGCCATATAACGCTTGTTGTATTCCTCATTGGTCATTGGCTGGATGGGCTGGTAAGTGGCAGTGGCCCAAGGTGGAAGGTGCTTATCCTTACATGATTGGTTGTGCATGTTCACATGGAAAACCATTTGCGCAAACAAGTCAGCCACCATCTGGCGGCCAAAGAGAAAATTGTGGTCAAGGACCCCAAGATAGAGGTTGTTGAAAGCCTGAGGGCAGCGCTCCCATAGTGTGGATCCAATGTTAAACAAGACAACATCAGCCAGATGGATGTCTGTGTGGCTGACGGGGTATACTGAGGCCTGATGCTCATGTCCCTGAATAGCCTTGAGGGCAGTGGAGCTACCCTCCATCTGGTGGATCAAGAAAATCTGATGCTTTGAATTTGAGCCATCCCAGGAGTCAAGTAATCCACTGAGGATGTGGCTGTACTTGTAGACATTGGTGAAATCTGGGTTTTTCTAATAGCAGACAAAACCCTTGACTGAAACAGCCAGAAATGCACCAATAAACGTCCCCTTCTTGACCTTCTTCCTCCCTTTTTGTGTGGCGGCTCTTTCTTGGGTGCCAAAATTGTCAAAAGCTATGGATAGCTTATAGTAAGAGATGAAAATGATGTCATCTGACAAGCTTGTCAGGCATTAGACCAGGGTTGGCTTGATGTCAATATCATATAGGGAATCCTTAGCGCCATCCCATTGGTTGCTGGTAAAATTGGTAGGAACCCATATAGAAGCCACCTTTCTGTGCATCCAGGGCTGCACCATGCGCTCAGAGACCCATATGTTATGGTGCGCAAGCTGTTTGAAGACCTGGGTTAGGGGAAGCTTGGGATCCCACTGGAGGAGGTCAAGCATGATTGGGTATGCCTCAGATATTTGTGACTTGGGAGCCTTCTTGGGCTTCTTGGCCGTCCCAATCAGATTCCCCCTGTTCATCAGGTTGTTGAATTCCCGCATGACAGTAGCTTGGATAAATTGCAACTGGGCGGCAATCTGGTCCCATGACAGACCCTGTAGGTTTAGTGCCACAATTTCTTGGAGAATTACAGCAGTGATGATTTATTGTTTGGAGCGCTGGGCCACGGGAGCTGAAGCCTGATTGGCTGTAGGGGGAAGGTTGGGTGGTGGCAGGAAGATGTTCCAAATCAAGGTTGCCATCCTGATTGGTGGTTGGCCGGCAGCTTGTGCGGGGGTGGGTACGGGAGCAGGGGCAGAGCTAGACATTGCATGACTACTGAACAAGTCAAATCCATAAGGGTCGGTGGTCAGGTACAGGGTGGCTTCCTTGTTACCCGCCTCAAAGACTTGGGTGTAAACAGGTGCCTCCTAGTTCTGAGCCTTGCCTTCATTGAAGCTGGCTTGGCTGCTGGCGCCGTCAAAGATATTGCTAGTAAAAACCATTGTAAAAAAACCTAGGATAAAATCACTAAAAGTAGAAAATTTAAAAATTAGTGATTTATTTTTGTTGTAATCATCATTCTATATTTGGAAGGTTCTCAAAATCATTCCATAAAAATCTGGAGCCATGAAAATGGATAAAATGCCTCTGTTCCTAAATTGGATAGCTGTTGATTGGCTGTTAAACTGTTATTTTTTATTTTAGGCTGCTCATAATACACATCTTGTATGAGTACATTTTGTTTTGTGCTTGTGGAATCTTGCTTCTAGATTGCTCCAATTTTGTTTTTTTAGTCCTTTTGTCAGTGCCTCATATGAATCCTGATTGGATTATACTATACTCTGGAATAGCATCCATCCATCTCACTTTTTGCGCCAGTTCATTTTGTGTGTGGTTTGAACTACACGGCTTGATGTTTGATACAGTAGTTTTAAAAGCTATGGCAACAACCAAAAATACCTCAGATTTAAACAAAATGATTTCAGATTTAAACAAAATCCAAGCTGCGCAAGATTCAGGATTCAATTAATTTATAAAATTCCAGTTAATAAATGGAATGTCAAACAAAAAACAAATTTTCACTAGCCCATTATACAAAATTATATCAAATATCAAGCAGTGTAGTTCAAACCACAAACAAAATGAACTGGCGCAACAAGTGAAATGGATAGATGCTGTTCCAGAGTATATTAAAATCCAATCAGGATTCATATGAGGCACTGACAGAAGGACTAAAACAAAAAAAACTTGAGCAATCTAGAAGCAAGATTACACAAGCACAAAACAAAATGAACTCACACAAGATATGTAGTGTGAGCAGCCTAAAATAGAAAAATAACAGTTTAACAGCCAATCAACAGCCATCCAATTTAGGAACAGAGGCATTTTATCCATTTTCATGGCTCCAGATTTGTTTGAAAAGGTTTTGAGAACCTTCCAAATATGGACTCAAGATTACAATAAAAATAAATCATTAAATTTTAAAATTTCTACTTTTAGTGATTTTATCCTAGGTTTTTTACAATGGTTATTACAAGCAATATCTTTGACAGCGCCAGCAGCCAAGCCAGCTTCAATGGAGGCAAGGCTCAGAACATGGAGGCACCTGTTTACACCTAAGCCTTTGAGGCGGGTAACAAGGAAGCTGACCTGTATCTGACCACTGACCCCTATGGCTTTGACTTGTTTGAGAGTCACTTAGTGTCTAGCTCTGCCCCTGCTCCTGTACCCACCCCCGCATAAGCTGCCGGCCAACCACCAATCAGGATGACAACCTTGATTTGGAACATCTTCCTGTCACCAGCCAACCTGCCCCCCTACAGCCAATCAGGCTTCAGATCCCCCGGCCCAGCGCCCCAAGCAACAAATCATCACTGCCCAAATTATTCAGGAAATTGTGGCACTGAATCTACAGGGTCTGTCCTAAGAACAGATTGCTGCCCAGTTGTAATTTACCTGAGCTACTGTCATGCGGGAATTTAACAACCTGATGAACAGGGGGAATCTGATTGGGATGGCCAAGAAGCCCAAGAAGGCCCCCAAGTCACAAATATCTGAGGCATACCCAATTATGCTTGACCTCCTCCAGTGGGATCCCAAGCTTCCCTTGACCCAGGTCCAGAAGCAGCTTGTGCACCATAACATATGGATCTCTGAGCGCATGGTGCAGCTCTGGATGTATGGGAAGGTGGCTTCCATACGGGTTCTTACCAATTTTACCGGCAACCAATGGGATGGCGCTGAGGATTCCCCGTATGATACTGCCATTGAATCAACCCTGGTCCAATGCCTGACTAGTCTAACTGATGATGTCATGTTCATCTCCTATTACAAGCTATCAATAGCTTTGATGATTTTGGAGAGCAAGGAAAAGCCGCCGCCAAGAATAGAAGGAAGAAGGTCAAGAAGGGGATGTTTATTGGTGCATTTCTGGCTGTTTCAGCCAAGGGTTTTGTCTACTATTGGACAAACCCAGATTTCATTGATGGCTACTCATACAGCCACATCATTGGTGGATTACTCAACTCCTGGGATGGCTTAAATTCCAAGTACCAGGTTTTCTTGAGCCACCAGATGGAGGGTAGCTCCACCGCCCTTGAGGCCATCAAGAGATGCGGGCATCAGGCCTCAGTCTACCCCGCTGGCCATGCAGACGTCCATCTGGCTGATGTTGTCTTCTTCAACATGGGATCCACATTACAGGAGCGCCGCCCTCAGGCTTTCAACAACCTCTATCTTGGGGTCCTTGACCACAATTTTCTCTTTGGCCGCCAGATGGTGGCTGACTTGTTTGCGCAAATGGTTTTCCATGTGAACATGCACAACCAATCATGTAAGGATAAGCACCTTCCACCTTGGGCCACTGCCACTTACCAGCTCATCCAGCCAATGACCAATGAGGAATACAACAAGCGTTATATGGCAGCCATCATGTGAAATCCTCCTGCCTCCACCCCCAGCACCACACCCCTAACCCGCAAGCCCAACCCACCCAATCCCAGACCCCCCAGGCCAACACCACCTTTACGTCTTCCTTCCTGCGTTATTCTGCCTCCAAGGCATCACTCTTCCCCGCCCCAATAAACCCCTGTCACCAAATATTTTCTATTTATATTATCTTTTTTTGAATTTCAATTGTTCATGTTATCTTTGTTTATAGTTGGTTTTATTCTTTATGTTTAGCTTATTTTTATAAAACCATATATTTACTATGTTGTGTATCTAGATCCAGAACACAGTTATTTTTAGTACCCAAGCACAGCCCCTTATGAAAATATTAACAACAATTTGGTGATCAGCTAAATTTGAATTAGAAAATTATAGTGTTAACTGTTTTTAGATAAAGTTGTTACTGATCCAAATTCAAAACCTTAATGATAAACTTTAAGCCAATCAGGAGCCAAGTGACAAAGTGATTGTTGTGACATAAAGGGTCATTCAATAATTCTTTAGTGCATGTACACTAATTAATATGATTGGCTGGATGTTTTGCCATTGTGCGTCATTGCCGCTGTGGTGTACAATGGCAAATCATCCAGCCAATCATATTAATTAGCGCACATGCATCAAAGAATTATTGAATGATCCTTTAAGTCACAACAATCACTTTGTCACTTGGCTTCTGATTGGCTTAAAGTTTATCATTAAGGTTTTGAATTTGGATCAGTAACAACTTTATCTAAAAACAGTTAACACTATAATTTTCTAATTCAAATTTAGCTGATCACCAGATTGTTGTTAATATTTTCACAAGGGGCTATGTCAAGCGCCAAAAATAATATGGTAATCAAGGAAACAATGCCAACATAAAGTAAACGACACATATCAAGATGAGCGTAAAACATATACAAAATGGATAAAAAGATGGGATAATGTAGTAAATGGGAAAACAAAAAAGAACAAACAAAGAGGCAACCATATCAAAATAATACAGAATTTATTGGGGCAAAAGCTATAAAAGCATATGAAAAGGTTAGTAAAAAATCAATGAGAGAATCAGAGAAGCTTCTGAAGGATCTCAACTTGGCAATTGCCAAAATAAAGGACATTGACCACAAGGTTAAAGCCAAAGTAAAGTCTGCCATCCTTGAAGGGGACAAAATAGACAAGGTGTATGCAAAGGCCACTATGACCAAAATACCAGAAACCCCAGAGAAGACAATCAAGCACTTACTAAATATTCAAAAAACTGTGGTCAAGGGCCTGCAATTTAAGGCATACAATCTTTCTGCGCCGTCTGTCTGGGTTGATGACCTGGAGATGTATGAACATCTCAAAATTGCCAAGTGTGCAAGGGCAGAGGATACCGAATTGCCTTCACAATTGATTGCGCCAAGAATGGCCAAGCCGGCCAAGGCTGCGGGCAAGGAAGAAACACAAGAAGGTAGCCTAAAAAACAAAATTGATAAATTTTCAAAAAACTTACCTTTTTTCCTAGAAAATGTAGACAGCAAACTCCTCCAAATTCTGGTCCCCTTTGTCTTGGCCACCTTTTATGCAAATTATGCCACTCATGTGGCAAAGCAATTGTATCTGTCCCCCCTGTTGTGCAGGAGCTGGAGGACTGTATCCATGAGTCCTTTCCAATGTCGCAGGAGGTGTTGGCAGAACTTACACATGCCAAGGGGGCATCCAAGTGGGAAGTTACTGCCTGCAAGGATGCCCAACTGGTCCGCCTGGACCTGGTATCCCTCAGTGAAGTTTATTGTGTAAACTCCATTGAGCTTGTTTGGGAAGTCCTGGTGACGCTCCCATTCAAGAATGTACCAGAGATGGGCCAGGATCATGCGGCTACTTGCTTCTGCTTCCCATTAGAGCACACCCTGTCTTACCTATTGGAGAACTTTGGGCACGCAGTGGGCAAATTGGCTTTTACAGACACAACAGCTGTAAAGAAGACAAAAATCTTCCTTGCCAACTTTGGGTTGGCCTGGAGTGCTGACTAGACGGGGCTCCCTGCAGCCATGGAGCTGACCTTTACAAAGACAAGGCACAACAAGAAGATCAGCACAGTCTATAATAAAC
This sequence comes from Entomophthora muscae, assembly GCA_014839935.2. NCBI lineage: Eukaryota > Fungi > Entomophthoromycota > Entomophthoromycetes > Entomophthorales > Entomophthoraceae > Entomophthora > Entomophthora muscae. The sequence goes on from QTSX02006517.1 coordinate 130,173, forward strand.
TGTGTGAGTTCACGGAAGCCTTTGCTGGGCAAAGGATTCATCTGGTTTTTTACCTGGGGTTCCTGTTCTACTTTGGGATGGGCGCATTTGTAGAGGACCTGGACAGGGTCCTTCTGGGAATCAACAAGGCCTGGCTCACACTCAACAGGAAGAAGGTTCCCCCTGGATACAACTCAGTGGACTATGTAATCCAAGACACCCTGGTCCTGGCTGGGATATACAGGTTTGTAGCCCTGCCTGAAAAGCTGCTGCTTCACTCCCACCTGACCCTACTGTCTTTCACCAGCAGGAGAGAGTATTTTAATAAGAGTGTATCCACCATTCACGGTGTGGCGGTGGAGGTTGTGCGCCACCTCCATTGCGGGGTGGTACATACCAAAGAACCCACTACAGGCACACACAAATGAAATATGATTCCAATAAATTTTATTACAATTTATAGTGTTCTAATTATAATAAATTTTTATAATTTTTATTTCAGCAAACCAGTTTTGCAAAATATATTGCAGAAACAGTTTTCATAAAAGCATAAAATTATACGTTAATAAAAAAATCCTAACTTGTACATTTTATGTTTAATTTTTTTAAAAATATTTTTATATTTATTTGACCAAAGTGATTTAAATATTTTTGCGTAATCCAGTATTGAGCATTTGGGATTACCTCAGATGGCATAATAAAATAATATAGAATAAAATAAATAAATTACTTACATCTATTGATGGATCTTCTGAATGTGATTGCGGGCATGAAACCATCTAAATATAAAATAATAATTACTAAATCTTGAATAGTAAATAAGAAAATATAAAAAAATTGGAGACACTAAGCCTTTAATTAATTGGCTGTTTGGCTAGGCACGCAGGGATGAACAAATCAGCATGGCCATAGAATTTGGCCAAAGTCTCAGCTGGGAGGGTGTGGATCCCGGCCTGCAGCAAATTAAAGAGGTCCTTGGTCCCAGTTGGGGTTCCTTGCTTGACAACTTGCTTGAGCCACCCAAAGACTTCCTTGATGGGATTTAGGAAGGGTGAATAGGCTGGGAGGAAGAGAAGGTGTAAATTTGCCATGGCCAATTGCTGGGGGCCCACAGCAATGCTGGTGTCAATCATTGGGAATTCCTCAAGAATTTCAGCCACTTTGTGGAGACCAACATTGTCCAACACAATGACATTGGTGAAGCCAGGGCTTGTGCACCTCAGGTGCTCCTGGACCAATTGGAGAAATGATACAAAGGTTCTGCTGTTATGCAAACCCAATATCATTTGTTAGAGCTCAACCCCCTTTGGACTGAGGAGAGCCATCATTGAGTAGGCTGTGACGCGGACTGCAGCACGCCAAGCCATCCCATCATTGGAGCCTTTGGGGACATAGCATACCTATTGCACATTGATGAGGCAAATGCTGATTTGTCAATATAATAAAAATTGACTGTCCTCTTGGCTTTGAGGGCAGTGTACGCCTCTGCGTAGTTTTTCCGGACGTCAATGTTGGCTGGGCTGTTTCTGTTGTAGGGGGATACCCCAAGCTTTTTCCAAGAAAACTGCATTCCCTTCACCAGATGGTAGAAAAGGAAATTGAGGCCTCAATCCCAAAAGTAGATTTAATCATGGCCTGTATATTTTCCAGTTCAAGATGACAGTCCTGGGTGATCCACTGGCAGATTGCCCATTTGTGCTCCTTGGTGAGCATGGTAGAAACACGCAAGGATTTCTCCACGGCAAGGATACAACCAGTATTGATGAATTTTTGGAAGATCTTGCTAGCGTACTTGGGATCCACTCCAACAAGGGCCGCAGCTGCCTTGTAATCACCCAATTCCCACATTAGCTTAAGCAGGATGATGCGTTTGATGTCAGGGATGCGCTTCTGGGAGGGCTTTTTAGTGGTGGGGATTGACTTGTTGGCATTGGGCACAACACAGGGCATAGGTACCTTGGTATAGAAGGCTGCAACCTTTTTGAGCACTGACTGTCCCTCATTGGTTTGATAGAACTTGGGCTCCTCATCCTCTTCCTGGTTGCCACCACTGACGTAGGTCTTGTAGCTAGTATCAAGTACAGGCTTCACCTTCTTCAGCATGGCTGACGGGACCAACTCTTGCCGGTAAACAATGTCAAACACATATAAAGTAAGTTCTACCTCCTTGTTTCTAACTTTCTTGGTGAAGGTAACCTTGGTGGGCTTTTGGGTCAGCTTGGGGACCCAAGGGTTTATGCTCTGCACCCTAGCAGCTTGTGCTCCTTGAACTGGCTGTGTCAGTGCAGCGTCATTATTGAACTCTCCTCTCCTGTCTCCTCCTTGAGTAGGCACTTGGGTTGCACTAACTCTATTCTTTGACCCGCGGGGCAACCACAACTGCAGCGCACAACAGGTGCATTGGTACTCTGTTGTTGTGTTCCTTCCATTTTACAATTTAATAAAATATTAAATAAAACTCAATTAAGTTACTCCCTAATTTTTTTTGCTTTTATCTGAATATGGATATTTAATTAAAGGTTTTCCCACCCAATATCCCAATCATAGATTTTTTATTTCTTAATTAGTTGTTTTTGGTTTTACAACGCCCATTTTAGAATACTCAAAAAAATCCACCCATTTTCCTAGATTTTACTGCCAAATTCAAACACCCAACACAATTTTTTTAAATTTATGTTTCAGATCTTGTGTCTTATTTTAGATACCTTGGTATCATTCATGATTACAATCCATTGCACACATTGTGTGAGTGATTTTGTTTACGTAGTGAGTTGCTATTGTGTTTTGTTTTTGGTTTGTGTTTTGACACACCTTGCTTGGGTGTATTTTGTCACCAATTCACATAGTAAACATATGTACACTGAAAGTCAACTTACAGCATTTTGTTTGTGAATCAATGTATTTTGGATTTTATTTTGAATGGTTTTGCTTTGTGTGTGAGCCCTTCATTGCTGTGTTGACTCATTTTGCCCATTAACACCAATAAACCTTGTTAACAGAGGTATATTTTAACCTGAGAGTTGGATTTTTTTAAATCTGAAATCATTTTTTTAAATCTGAGGTATTTTCAGTTGTCGCCATAGCTTTTAAAACTACTGTATAATTTTATATAATGGGCTAGTGAAATTTCATTTTTTGTTTGATAGTTCATTTATTAACCAAAAATATTTAAATTAATTGAATCCTGAATCTTGCGCAGCTTAGATTTTGTTCAAATCTGAAATCATTTTGTTTAAATCTGAGATATTTTTGGTTGTTGCCATAGCTTCTAAAACTACTGTATGCCAAGCACTAGAATGATTGAGTTTTAGTCACAAAACAAATATCTCACATATTTATAGTTTTTAAGAATGTATTTGAACTCAGTCACTAAAGTGATAAACTTGAATCAACAACAAACCTCTATAGTAACTGAAACTGACAACAAAAATATCAAACTCCAAAATGTTTCTATAATACAGCTACTCAGTTCATCCTAATCAAGCCTTACAATCTAAAACATAAAATGTAAATAAATGTTCTGATTGTCTGTTTTTAGATTGAAATTATCAAAAAATCAGATTTACAATACATACAATTAAGAGTGCACATCTAAAACCAAAAAAATAATATAGAAAATTTATAGTCTAGTTTGAAATAAACAGTAGTGACTACAAGCTTTTATGCTATTAAATTTAGACACAAATATTGGAAATAAATAAATTATAAGATAAACTGATTTAGTTTGATTTTTATACCAAAATGATCATGTTGCAACTGAACCAATGAGGATTCAGTATTTAAATTGGGGAAGACAACAGTCCAATAGAAATGACAGGAATAATAAGAATAAGGTATTGTTTATTATAGAATACTGTGACTAATATACTATATGGGGAAAGCCACCGGGCCACAAGGGGGTGGCACGGTGGCATGTTCCATGTAAGGATTGGACCCAAGGAATAACTTGTGCGGGATCAGCAGGTCAAATAGGTAACACTCCTAATTAGGAAAAAGTGCCCTTCATTTGAGATTGCCATTAAATTGGTTCATGTTGTTAGATACGTCAAGGGGCGGCTCATTAAGCGCCCTGTGTGTATTGTGAAATACATTGGCAGGCAAGTCTGGAGACTTGGTTGCAACACCCCCCTTGCCCCCTGCTTGCCTTCAGACACCAAGATCAGAGTTTGCGGGAGATCTGGGAAGGCCTGCACAAATAACTTTTGTGTGGGGATGGCGCGGCAGGGGCGCAAGCAATCATGGTGAAGCTATTTGGTGTTTCCTTGAGCATTTTCAAGTTGATAGGTGTGGTTGTCATAGACTGCAGCTATCTTTAAGGATCCCAAGTGGTTGGGCTCTAACTTGGCTGAATTGGGGTTGAGGATGTACACAGGGTTATCTACAGTGTATCTGGCCTCAAGGTGTCTTTTCTCCTGTTTCCGCGCGGCGGCAGACATTGCCTGCATTGGTGGTGAACTGACTTTTATTGTCCTTCAGTTTGAAGATGGTTACCAAATTAAGGCCTTCATAGGAAGTTGCTTTAGGTCAGAGGTAGAGCATTGGCCAATTGGTGTCCAAACTGTTGTCCTGGTGATGAACGCCACATAGAGCCTTGAGAGGGCATCTGCTGTGACAAGCTCTTTCTAAGGCTTGTACTCAATACACAACTGGTAAGGAGATATACGCTCAACTCAGCCTGCCTGGCGGCGTGTCAAGTGGGACTGTGTGTTCAAGTATTGGAGCAACTTGTGGTCTGTCAGGACACGGGGTGGAAGGTGGCCCCTTCAAAGTAACAGCGCCACTTCTTGATGCAGTGCATGATTGCTGCTAACTTCTTGTCATGAATCAGGTAAGGTTGCTCTGTATCAGTGAGCTTCCTGGATTTGTATCCCACAGGGAGGAAGATGCCCTTGTCAGTTTCTACTTGCAACACACCCCCTATGGCCCTGTCAGAGGCATCAGTCTTGAGTTTGTATTGGCGGTTTCAATTGGGGAATTGTAATACAGGTGCTGCTGTAAGCCTCTGCTTTAACATCTCAAAGGCTTAATCTCTGGCAGATGTCTAATGGAAGCGTTGTTTAGTGTTCAGGAGCTTGGTGAGAGGTATAATAAGTTCTCCGCAATTGGGGATAAATTTACGCACTTATGCAACCATGCCCAAGAATGTACACACCTGACTAAAATTGGTGTGAGGTGGCATGCTGGTGATTGCCTTGACTTGGATAGGGTCAGGCTTTATCCCTTGGGCAGAGGGGTGTGCCCAAGGAACAAGAGCTCTGACTTAAGAATTCACATTTGGAGGGCTTAGCCTTCAACTGCTTTTTCTGAAGGGTGTCAAGGACAGCACAGAGGTGTTGGAGGTGCATGGTTTGATCTTGACTGAAGACAATAATGCTGTCAAGGTACACAACAACACACTTTCCAATCAATTCCTCAAATGCTTTGTTTATTAACATGGCAAAGGTGGAGGGAGCATAGGTCATTCTGAAGTTCATGACCCAGCACTCAAATGAACTGTAGCATGTTTGGAAGGCAGTTTTTGCTACATCCCCTGGGGCAATGTAGAAGTGGTTGTACCCCACAGTGAGATCAATCTTTCTAAAGATCTTTGCACCTGCAAGCGTGTCAAACAGGTTGTCAATCAGCGGCAGGGGGTACTTGTTCTTAACTGTCACCTCATTTAAGGTGTGATAATCTGTGACTAGGCAAAGGGACCTGTCCTTCTTGGCTATGAAGAAGACAGCAGCCCTGTATGGCAAAGTGAGGGGCGTATGAAGCCCTTGTCAAGTGCATCTATGTGACGGTCCACATGTTTGGTGGTTTGCAGGCAGGGCTAATGTTGGCCAAGCAAAAGTTTGGTTGTTTGTTGCAGGTAGAGGCCTAGTAGGGAATAATGGCTATTAGGGATGGTAAGGCCTAGCTATTAGGTATAAAGACTACTAGAGGCAGATGTTGCCTCCACCCAGCAGAAGATATTGGCTGCCGTGGGCTAGATTTCTTCACCTAGCAGGGAACTGTGGCTGCAAAAGGGTGAATAATGAGATAGCTAGCAGGGAACTTTGTCTGTTTGAGGTGGAGAAAATTTTAGACCCCTGGCGGGTAGTGCAAGCTGCCAGGGAGGGGAAGAGCTCTGAGGGCTCTACGTACCCTAATAAGCTTACAGGAGGTCTGTGAGCAAGCATCCTACCTAATAGACTGATAGGGTGTCCTCGTTTATGTCCCCATGAGAGCTTTGGGGGAAACCCAAAGTGAGCATTGGAGGGCATGAATTTGCTCAGAGGTGTCATCAAGGCGGTTTGCCTGGGGAAGCAAGCTGCAGAACTTGGTGTGATCAGGCCTCTGGGAAGTAGAGCTGATTACTCTGCAACTGAAAGCCCAGACTTAATCACCTGGGTGAGTAAAAACAACACATAGACATTGATCTATGGTTGGATGGCCTAAGTGGATTGCCACTTGCAAGGGCCCAGTCAAATGCAAGTTCAATGTAGACTCATGCCTGGGTCTACAGGTTCTGGTAACAGGGACTGAGATAAAGAACCAATGTGGTTCACAGAATCAGCAGAGAAGACTAGTGAGAGGAACTGTTTGATAACAGAGAAGGCTAGTTGAAGGACTGTTGGTTCATATTGAAGTTTGGAACCAAAAAGTTCATTGTGAAGGTAGAACCAAGATGGTTCCTAGTGAGGATAAGTTGAAGGGCTCAGAGATCATGATGAAGGATTAGCTAATCATGATACAGGAGCTGACTGAAGGATCAGAAGAATATGATGAAGAACTGATGGTCCAGAGAAATGAGCCAAGATTGTGCCAAATTGATTTGCCAAAGTGGGAATATGTGGAATGTTTTGCCTTGATTTGGTATTAAAATCAAGAAGGAATGCAGATAGAAATGTGGGTAAGATATTTATTTATTAAGTTCCTAGGATAGATGAAGGTATTTTGGCTATGAGAGCTGGATACAAAGTTGTTTTGGTAGGATGTTTTCCTTGGATTTTACTATATTTGTAAATATATGGGAAAAACGTTGAAGAGGTTTAAAAAGAACAATTTAAATAGTATTTTACTATTTAAATTGGTTCAGGTTAAATTCAGGGAAGACAGGTGCTGTAATAATGGACTGGTTAACGCTTTGGTGCACAAAGAGTTGTCAATTTGAGCAGTTTGAGCTGTGGAAATTATTTTCCTAGTTGGATCCCAGTGAAACTTCAAAAATGGTCTATTTATGCGCTCTGCATTCATTGGTTGAGTTCTGGAAGGTTTCCTGATGAAAATGATTGGTTGGAAGCCAAAAGCTTAAAGTATAAGCAAGGAAATAGTGAATTAATACTTTAAGCTTTTGAGAAAGTAAGTATGTAAGATATAAGTTATTATAGGAAAAAGTGAGCGGCAATGGTTTAAGCTTCTGAAGAAAGCCATTTTGAAGGCAGAACCATTGGGAAAAGGACACTATAAGAAGGTGGCTGGCTGGAAATTTACAGGGTCTTTTTGGAGGTCTTTCCTGGGCCTTTTGAGTTTCTGCCAAGAGGTTTTTGGAAGCCTTTTGATCACCAGCAGGAGCTTTATTGGACTGATACAAGTGGAATACCAAGGTCACTAAAGATATACAGAGAGCTGAAGCCCAAGATAACGGAGCAGGAGCCCAAGAATAAGGATCTGGATCCTTAGCGCGGCACCAGAGTCCAAGTTTAAGGTGCAGGAGTTCAAGTCTAAGGTGCATGAGTCCAAGGCCAAGTACATGGAGTCCAAGATATTGTTGGAGGACTCCAAGTATTGGCAAATTCATATTGTTTCTGTGACCCCCTGGGCCATATACCAGAAGGTTTCTAAGGAGATCTTCCTTCTGAGAGTGAATAAAAGCCCATTTTGATCCCTATACATATTTCTGAGATAAATTTTCCCTTACAAGAGAATGAAAATCCCTTCCAGCTGGTCCCTGGCTACAATCTAGGACACACTTTGGGGACTGGCGGACAGGAACCCCACAGTTTATGAGGTGCTGGCGGAGGGTTTCATCTTCTTTTGGTGTTAAGCAATAGAGGGGACGCGCCTTGGGAAGTGACCCTTGTAGCTGTACAGCATGCTGGATCTCCCAGGGTGGAGGTAGTTGGTCCAGTGTTTCACTGAAAACGTCTTTATACTCCTCAAGGAGAGCGGCAAGGACTGGTGGAAGTGAAGTAGTCAAGGGAAGGACCACAGGTGGTTCTGCGTGGATAACTTTAACTGAGCATTGTATGAAGTCTAGTTCCCCCCTTGAAATTGTATGGGCCCGCTTACGTGATTCTGAAAAACACAGTATTGTGCAGCAACTTGCTCATTTTGACGGGGTATATCTGAAAACCCACCTCATTCCTATTGAGGGTGATCACAGATGTATCCCAGTTGATGTAGGGTCAGTTGTGGCAAGGCCAGCAATGACATTGTGGCTGAGCCCTGCCATGATTGATCCAGAGAGCTTAACCTGGATGTTCCCCATTCTCACGGAGAAGGATACCGTCTCATGGGTAATTGCCACTCTTTGGGAATCAGCCACCTGTTCTGCCTTGAATTTGCTTGGCACTTGGTCTAACTGTTGAGCGTCTGCAAACGTCTGGTCCACCATAGTGTGATTGGTCCCAGTATCTACCAGTAGTTTGTGGGTGTTCCCACGGAAACAAAAGGGGTAGGCCAAGTGAGTTAGTTTATTTGGAGAGTGACTGGCTTGAAGTATGAGGTCATTTCTATGAATATGGAAGACGTTGAGGGTTTCAACTTTGTGGATGTTGAAGTCACAGGGATTCTTTTCTAGGAGGGATTGAGAGTGAGGGTAAGTGGGGTTGTAGAACCTCTTGTAACTAAAACCCTCGGGCTTTCCCTGGGTCCTCAATTTGTGCTAGCTGGAGTTTCCTTTTTGCGGGGGTGCTTAACCCCATTTTCCTGTTGGTGTGGCTGGTGGTAACCTACTTGGTTGTGAGCACTGCCAGGAGCGGGAAAAAGATGAGGTGGTGCGTCATTGGAGCAGCAGAAACCCATTTAAGCCTGATTGTTGGCCTCCACAATGGTCTTATAGCAGTCAATGATGGAGGTGCAGCAACCTACAGGAACTCACTTGCAGATACAGGGGTTTATCCCATTTACTATCAAGGTAAGTAGCATGTGTTCCTGTCTGTCACAGCTTCTGGGGCAGCAGCAAGATATTCAGGAACAGAATCAGTCTGTTTGATAGCCAAGAGGGGAGTCCCTACCACAATGGGCAAGAATGTCTCGCTGTAGCAGGACTTCACGGCATCCTGGAATAACACCCAGGTGATTTCTATTTCTTGACTGGCCCAGGTGGTGAACCAAACTGCAGCAGGTCCTGTAAGATGGCCTGAAGCAGTGACAACCCACATAGGCTCAGGTACCTGACATACACAAAGGCAGGTTTCAGTGGAGTGGGGCCAGCTGCCAATATCAGTCCCTTCCACACCACCCGCAAAGGTTTCTAACTGAAGATTGAGCATGTGTTGTGACAGGTCTGACTGGTGCAGGGTGACACTAGTGTTACGCTTCCCAAGGCAGAGTCAATTGTACACACATGTAAGTATCAGTTAATCTTGATAGATGATGTACCCATTGGGGATTTCCCCTTTGGGGATTGGCAGGAAAGTCTCTTGATGGGGAGTAGCCATACAGCCCGTACTCCGTCCTTTCTTGGGGGATTTTCTCTTTAGGTAGGTTATCAACCTACTGCTGCTACCACTGTTGCAACTGAACTAATGAGGATTCAGTATTTGAATTGGGGAAGACAACAGTCCAATATAAAGGACAGCAATAATAAGAATAAGGTATTGTTTATTATAGAATACTGTGACTAATATACTATATGGGAAAAGCCACCAGGCCACAAGGGGGTGGCATGGTGGCATGTTCCATATAAGGATTGGACCCAAGGAATAACTTATCCAGGATCAGCAGGTCAAATTGGTAGTGCTCCTAATTAGAAGAAAGTGCCTGTCATTCAACATTGCCATCAGATTGGATCATGTTGTTAGATACATCAAGGGGCAGCTCATCAAGCGCCCTCTGTGTATCATGAGATACATTGCATGCAAGCCTGGAGACTCAGTTGCAACAGTCACACCACAACAACAGAGCCAGGGAGCTGGAGGAGTACATTGCAGATGTGGACACCCTCATGGGTCAAAGGACAGAGTGACTATAGTCTAGAAGGTAGTCAGTAAGAGTTGTGCTGAATCAGATAGTGAAACCTAAACCACACAAACACAAGAACAAGAACAAACTCAGGGCACTCAGACTAGAAGAGCAGTTAGTATTAATCCAATAGTACCAAAGCATTCTAAAAAACACACCAAGGTTACCATTACCAGAACCATAAATAACACCACTGAAAGAATTTTTTTGTATACAACCATATATGCTGCTGAAATAATATTTTTTCTAGTATTTTAGAGAGCATGCAGCCTGTTTTAGATACCATATATGGGCCTTATGTGAGTGATGGCAAAAGGCAAGACAATGATAAAGAGCCACAGTATTATCAAACTATGAATAGACAAAAAATGCTCAAAAACATTGCTGTGTTTTACAGTCAGTGTTATAAAAGTAACAAGTTTAAAACTCCCTTCAAAAATCAAATCCACATCCTGCCTCCAGGCAGGAGTTATGAGTGATGGGACCACACCTGCACCTAAATTTGTTTTGAAAAGCAAAGATTCAGATGAAGGAATTAATCCTGCTACAAATCTCATTCTGGTCTCCAAAAGCTATGTTCAATCCTTGAGGGCTCAACAGGACCTGAGAAGGCTAATTTTAGCTGTCTAGTGCCTCCAGTTTAAGCTCACACTACATTAAGTAATCTGGGGCTCCCAATTGAGAGCCTATTTTATTCAAAAAGATCTGGTGCAGCAGGGCTTTTCGGGCCAAATTCAAATTGGTAATAAAATTGACTGTAGTTTCATGACACCTGCAACCAGTACTGCCACAGCCAATGACCAGACAGGCAGAGTTAGGTTACTAGCAGGCCAAATAATGGTTTTTAAAGACCTTAAAAATAGCTACATGCTTGCAAACCAGAACAAGATTTAAGATGCCCAAACATTCCACCACAATAGCCCAGGAAAAATGCCAAGAGCCACCTACAGGTAAGTAGCTATATAAGCCAGGATTACCTATGGGGATCAGTACTGTAAATTCAGAACCTAAAGATAAAAGTGTGGGATTGTAAAATCCTTGGTACAAATTTCAAACTGCATTTGTGGGCAACTCAGCTAAGTGAAAAAATAAATATTCAACAGTAATAGCCATTTAATTTGACTTTTTTGATTTATTTAAAAGGCAAATTTCAAATCCCTTGAGCAGATAACTCAACTAACAAAAGACAAAACTCAGCAAATAAATATGGGATACATGAATCAGAAATGCAGGATTCTAATATACAATTTGGGATTTCTTGTAAGTCTAAAAAATCATAGACAACATGAAATTATTACCAACTCTGAAATTGTGGAATTGTCAAATCCAAGAACCAACTTTTGAATTATAATTGAGGGAAATTTAAAATAAATATAATTTAAGGGTGTATCAAAAAGGATGTCAAAGGATCTAGAGTGGATTTGTGCTAATTCTTTTAGGAATCATAGGCATTCTCAAAAATCACCCTATTCCAGTTTAGGACAGCTAAAATTTAGATTTTACTTAAACCAACTTAACATTTTTAACATTAAAATTGACTAAAATATACACTCCTCTTTTTAAGTTTGATTTTTTCAATAAAAATTATTTATGTATTTTTTTAAGAACAACAAAGTAAACAAACTGTTTCCTGGCCTTGACAAAATCATACAGGGCTATGCTAGGTCTTCCAACACTGAAGCCTTTGTTTATGGCCACTCCTAACCTGCAGGTCTCTTCCCAAAAACTACCCAAGAGTGTGTTCTTTCTCTTGTGTCCTCTACATGGCCCTGTTTGCACATCATGCACATATAGCTGCTAATCCAGATTGTGTATCAAGACTGACATCTGTAATCAGCTAAGTGAGCCAAGGGGTCACCCAGGAAGCCATAATCAAGAAACAGCCAATCAGATGACACCTTATGGTTTGCAAGATAGACATTTAACACCTCCAGCCAATCATCCTGCAAGACACAGAAGAAAATTGATCACCCCGGAAATTATTCTCAAAATGGTCAAAAAGCAAGAAATGTTTATATCACTTGGGGAAATAGCGGCCACAATGGGTTTTGTAAAGTGCACTGTGGCTGCAACCCTGTGTGCCCACACTAACTGTGGCCCTCTCCTAAGCAGACCCCAACTGGTGCCTGTATATCAACAAAGGTGAAAAAGCCCACCTCCTTATGATGGCCATTATGGAACGTGCCTTGTGGATGCCTCTGATTTTCAGGGATCCAGCCTGCGGGGGGGGTTCCTAAGAACTTACAGGCAGACAGCCTGCGGGTCCTGAGGAAAGGGCCTACCTCAAGACTGAAGCTAACTTTACCATATAAGATAACAATTTGCCTAGGAGCACCCAGGGGCGGCAACCTCCAGAATTAACTCATACAGAATGGAACATCCTCCATGTTGACAATTTCAAAAAATTGTTTTTGATTTATCTTTTATAATTTCAATTAAAAGCTCAAAATAAAAATCAAACATTGCTTCTGTTATCAGTGTCAATTATTTATAAAAGAAAAAAAGAATATTTAATATTGAAAATAATAAAAATATTTTTGAGAATTGTTGACATGGAGAATGTTTTATTCTGTATGAGTTAATTCTAGAGGTTGCCACAGGGGCCTCTGGCAAGGCACAATTGAATTAATAAGGCTGATAAGAGTGGTGTACATCACCCCCAAATATTTGATTGGAGATAGATTCATTGGTTGCAACTGATTCCTGCGGGCAGTCAGGCTGCAGGGTGAGAGGTGGTGTCATAGGAACTAGGTAGGCAGGCAAGTAGTTGTACTTGTCTTGGAACAATAGGGGGTGTATAGTGACCCTGGTTCCTTCTTGGCTAATGGGTTTAATCTCTCTGGTCCTGGCTTTGGGGTCGTATGTCAGGATTTTCTCTAAGGTGAATTCCAAATATGCTGGGTTGGATGGGTATTTAGTGAAATGTACTGGGCCAATGAAAGCTCCTGGTGGACAATATAGTTTAGACAGTTGGTCTGCAGTTTCTTGGGGTTGATGGGTATGTGATACAGAGACGCAGGAGGTAGACTGCAAATGAAATATAAATAAAATCAAATATGTAATAACCTGGTTGAATCAAAGGTTCATGTCACTTTATTACAAGAATGGCAATGGGCAACTTCCTGGCAGCCCAGGGTATAAGTATGCCCATCTGCTATGGGAAACTTTTGCAAACCCTTCTAGACCAGGGGATACTGTCTTTCATGGTTTGGAAATCACTGATGGCGTCCTGCTTAGGGGTCTCTCATTAGCTGAGCCAGAATAGGGGAATTCAAATTTCCCTTTAAATCTGCAGTATTTGTCATCCTTAGGTGGCTCACATTCTAAGGGAAGCTTCTTCAATTCTTTACCAGAAGTGGCCCCAGTTATCTCAGGATTGTTGGCTAGGCCTGCACTCTCATTGGCAAGACTAACAGGATCCTTTTGCAGGCAAGGCATTGGCACATACAACTCTAAGTTGATAGGTTCTGGGAGTTTCTCTGAAGTCAAATTTGACTCTGGTTTGAGCCTGGGAAACTTCAGATAGCCAGGCAGCTGGGACGCAGCCTGCAGGGTTTCAGGGTTCAAATCCCATAGCTGGGATTTTACCACATGAATTGTCAACATGAATTTGTCATTTGTGAAACCAATACAGGTGTGTTTCCAACTGGGACTCCATGGCATTTTTAAAAATAGGAGAGCAGTCAATTTGTAGATGCACAGAGTTGTGATTACTGCTAATTTCTTGTCTAATCAAGTTCTCAGTGGTCCCAGTTTGGTGAATACCATTCCCTATAATTCTATCAATATTAAGTTTATAAAAGAAAGGGCAATGAGAGCCCAAAAAGACGTCATCTTCTTGTCTATGCCAAGATTTCTTCAAGTATCCAAAACTATGGAGAAAAGTGTATCCAATCTGATGTTTACAAGTGCGGCCCAATTTTGCAAAAATTTGTTGGGAGTTTGCTGGCAGTTTTCCCATTTGGTGTCAATTATTACTCCGTGTTGTTAAACACAGTAAATAAGTATGTCTATAAGACTGCTCAAGGACATGATGGAGGAGTGGGCTGCCCAAAAAGCCGTGTACACAGTTGTAATGAGTGCTAATATTAAACAGCGTGAATGGGCATCAAAGAAAATATGGATGAAGGGCATACCTGGGTCATTATTTGTTAGATTAAGCCAGGGCACCAGCTTAAGCATTTCAAAGCCTTTTAACTTCTTTGGTATCATTTAAGTCATAAACTTATGTTTTTGAACATTAGTATAATGTTTAGTTTACTGAAGAAAAGTTTAATAGTGTAAAATATACAAATAATAGAAATAAATCTTATTTCTATTAGCTGTATTTTTTGCTAAAACCCTTTTTTCTATTTTAATAAGCCGAGAATTAAATAT
>QTSX02006517.1:144687-246117 GCA_014839935.2 Entomophthora muscae
AAAGATTATTATATAGTTTCTAAATATTTTTCTCCTTGTAACTTTGCTAAAACAGCACAGTTACAACATTGGTAGCACAGGTAGGTTTTTCATCATACCTTATCTCGCAAAATTCCATCTGTTGTCCATACTTGTTCAGTCAACAAATCCTCAATAGAATCATGTCTGGCCTCCTTCTGGATTGGGCACCATACACACCTTGTAATGAAATACCCAACAGCTTTATACTCTACCAGAACATGTTAATCCCACTCTCTGCCTTCAACGTCTTGTTGGCACATGGTTTCTTTCAAGAGTCTGACATTCCTCCTTGAGCAAATGATGAAAGCATCATGCCAGCCTACATAGCTCAGAGACTCCAAAACTCTGCCTTGGAACCGTTTTCTGGAGCCAATGACAACAACACCACAGCCTGGATTAAATCTTATCAGAGTAAACTGGTACAAATGGAATGCCCACAAAGCTTCTGGACTGCAGAGATCTCCATTTGGTTAACACACAACACTGGCACCTGATGCAACAAGTGGCATGAGGACCACACCAATAAAGATTAGGACACCTTCAAGTGGGACTTCTTAGCAAGGCTTGTGCTGAATGATACTACACTTATGATTATATGCCAAGTGAAGAATATCACCCAGACAGGCACAGTGAAGGAACTTACCCAAGCATACAAGGAGCTTTGACTACACCCCCCCTTGGATATGGCCTTTGACACCCCAGCCATCCACCTCATGTACTACAACACACTCAAGTTGCACATAATGAGACATGTGAACCTGGACCAGGTGACCAACCTGCAGAGCCTATATTTTAAGGTAGAGAAAGCAGAGCAAACGTCCAACGCCCTTAACAAGGCACAAACTGGGAAAAGAGAGAGGCCCAAAGATTCTCACTCAACTGGACAATCCAATTGCCCGCCTCCTGGAAACAACAACAACTCAAACCATAAATCTGCAGGTTTGAATGGGCACAGAAACGGTAACAATGGGCAATCAAATCATACCCATTTCTGTATCACTACCACTCAAGACAATCACAACAAAGGAAAAGCCCAGGGAGAGCATTAAGCAAGCCAAGTTCTTCCTGCACAATTTCCAATTTGCCCAACAATGAGTACCGCCCCAAGGACGTGGACTAATGCCCAATGATCCAAGTGCCCTAAGAAGACCCATTACTTTACACCATTGTCAGATATCCCAATAAACTGATGTCCTATCCTTTCCACTTTTGCAGTTACACAGGCTCAGAACTCCTGGACTCAGGTGCAGACCAAACCCTAGTCAACAGCAGCTTTGTAGACAAGTTCAAGCTGACCACTAATCCTTCACAGATTAAAAAAGTGGTCTTAGCCAATGAACATCATATTGCTGCAACAAAAGAAACTGCCCCCTTCTCCATTACTCTTGAGAACCTGCACTCCACCATCCAGGGACCTGTCATTGACTTTCCCAAATTTGATATTGTACTGAGGCTAGACTGGCTACAAAGGAATAATCCCCACATAGACTGGACAACCTCAGTGTTGACCATCAAGTGTGAAGGTGTCAATCACCAGATCTACCCTGACTCAGTGGATCAACTCCTGCACAATCACATTTTTGTACGCATTACTGAAACCCTGGACAGAAAATAGAACCTCAAGGCAATTGATTGGGACTCCTGCCAGTACAAGAACATACACTTTGAGAATCACCAGGATACCACTATGCTTCAGGATTGCAACATTGTGGCCTTCCATCCTGAAATCTTCAAAGAGGCTCTACCACAATTACCACCTGAGAAGCACACACAATACTACATCCAACTCAAAGGAGCCATACCTAAGGCACAACCCATCTAACAACTCACCCCAAACAAAGACAGCGCCCTACAAGCTTACCTCAAGGAGGTGCTGGAAAAAGGGCTTATCTGCCCCTCACAATCTCCCTTTGGTGCTGCTATATTATTTGTGGCAAAGAAAGATGGTACCCTTCAATTGGCCATGGGTTACCAAGCCCTCAACAAATTCATCATCAAGATTTGTTACCCACTTCCACTCATTAGTGACCTCTTTGATACCCCAGGCAGCGCTACAGTTTTCTCCAAAGTTGACCTAACTGCAAGCTACAAATAAATCCATATCAAGGAGGAAGATATACCAAAAACAGCCTTCCACACTAAGTATGGATCATACAGATGTGGTGCTCAATTTAGGGATGGCAAACACACCTTCAACCTTTGTGGCCTTCATGAACAAGGTGTTTGCCCCCCATATTGGCAAACATGCCCTAGTGTAACTGGAAAATATCATTGTCTACAGTCCTTCAGTAGAACAACACCACAAGGACCTGGAGGCAGTCTTTGCTACCCTGGCACAACATAAGTTGTTAGCCAAGTCCTCCAAGTGTCAATTTTATGCAAATAGCTGCCCTTCCTGGGACACATAGTCTCAAAGAATTGTATTAAGCCTGATACCCAGAAAATTAAGGCCATCTGTAAAATTCCACCTCCAAAGGACAAGTCAGAGCTCTGCACATTCTTGAGAATGGTTTCCTATGTGAAACAGTTCATCCACAACTGTGGTATCCTGACTGCACCTCTGTCCTCCATAACTGGCGCTAAATCCAAATTTTCATGGACCCCCCAAAGCAAACTTTGCTTCAGATGTCTTAAGGAAAAGCTCACAACTGCACCTATTTTACAATAACCCAAACACAATGGGGAATATCAAATGAAAACAGACGCCTCTGACACATCCATTTGAGGAGTACTAAAAATCAAGAACAATGATGGCAACTTCCTACCCTTAGCCTATGAATCACATAAACTGACAGACAGCAAGTGTTGATACCCTATACATGACAAAGAATTGTTGGCAATTGTACATTGCCTGGTCAAATGGTGTTGTTACTTGGAACACCAGTAGGAATTTACAGCATTAACCAACCAAAAATCACTCATATATTTTAAAGCACAGGCAAACCTCTCCTGCCAACAAGCACAATGAATGGAGCTCCTAGAAAGGGCTAATATGATCATAAAGTACAAACCTGGTCCAGAACTTGCCATGGCAGATGCACTCTTGCGTCTGTATGTTAGAGCCACAAGGAGCAAGAATGGGCTTGACCCAGACTGGCCTCTCCTGACACTCCAAACAAAGGACAAGGGCTTTCCCCCCTGGTATCACTGAAATTACAAAAGAAACAGTTATCAAGAGTGAGCACCTATTTGCAGATATATACAGGACCTTACACCACAAAATTACTGATGGAACCACCATCCCTTACATCCCTACACATCAACGGGTAGACACCATCCTACGTTACCACAGAGACCTAGGGCGTACCAAAAGTCACAACCTCTACAAATTCCTTAAACACAAAGCATGGTGGCCAACCCTATACTGGGATGTCCAGGAAGTCCTAGATCAATGCAAAATATGTGAAAAGTTTGTAAAAAGCAACACCCCACCTAATTCTGTATTGTATATTTTTTCACAACTTCCCTTTAAAGTGTGGGCCCTAGGTATTGTAGTTCCCATGCCAGGAAAGAACAACAAAAAGAAATACATCATCACTGTCATTGACTTTGCCACTTTCTGGCCAGTGGTGCAAGCAATGAAAAATCACGCAGGAAATGATGTATGGTGGTTCATAGGAAAAGAAATAATCAGTAAGTTTTGAAAGCCAGAACTACTGATGACCAACAGAGGCAAAGGTATGACCTCTGAAGATACCAATATACCTCACCAAGAATGGGGTCTAACACACAGTGACAACACCTTACCATCCTCAGGCCAATGGACACGTGGAGCAGCTGAACAGTATCCTAATGCAGGCCCTGGCCAAGCTCACTGCTGGGAGACCTGAGGACTGGTATAAGTAGCTAACAACTGCATTGCTCATATTCTGAACCCGTGTGGACAGATCTACTGGGAAAAGCCCCTTTGAGTTAGTATATGGCACACAACCCAATATCATACAAGCACTATCAGAACCCAAGCTAGAAATGCCCAGCAAAGTTCCACCCTTTTTGGACCCACAAGTCACACAGGTCAACAACAACCAACTGGAAAGAGAAGAAAACGTTTGCATAATACCTTTGTTCCCATCCAAAAAAACATAAGGTTGGTGACAAGGTCTGGGTAATGAATACCTATAAGAGTAAATTACAACCAGAGAAAGTGGGCCCTACCATTATCTTAAAGGTAAACAAAAACATATTTACCTTGTTTAAGGGCTTGAAAAGTGCAGGCAAGATAAAGTCCTCCATCACAACCACCTAAGACCCTGAAAAGCAAGACAAAAACAACACAAGACTGTCCTACCCGCCACCAAACAACAGTTGGTGCAATATGATGCCCAGGCTCCCAACAACCTCCCTGACAACCTGCCCCCAGAGGAGGCCAACCTTCAGTTGGGGGGGTGTTGAAACAGCAGGCTCAACCCACCAGCAAGGTTTCAAGTAAACAGGTTTGTGACCTGCAATTCAATTATCCAGTCACTTGAAGTCAAACTAGGAAGTTGACTCAAATTTCCAAATCCAACAACATGAACAAATGATGATCCCTTACAATGGATACCTTGTTTTGGAGCTTGACTCATTACCAGGATCAGGCCACTCCCTTCATCCATCCAGCCGTGTGATCACCAATCATGTTCCTGTTATCCTTGATTCACATGAACTATATAATCACTATCTCACAATAAAGATTATTATCCATCTTCTAAATATTTTCCCCCTTGTAACTCTGCTAAAACAGAACAGTTACAACATTAAGGACCAACAAATGCAAATATTACATTAGAATATTGCAGCTAGAAGTTAAGTCTTGATATTTATATATTATGTGCATAAATAAAGGTGTTTTTTATAATAAAATTCATTGTAAACTTGGCATTTTTCATTGTGATTTTATAATTGGACTGTGTCTATATTAGGAAGCCCTTAACACTTATTACAAATATCAATACATAGTGTATTTGCAGCTTTTATATTTACCTATTAATAGTGATTCTGTAGAGTTAAGTTGGATTTGTGAGTTAGTAATAATACAATGGATCAATCAATCACTGTTTATGACCATTAATTGGCTGATTTTCTTTGCTGTGGCAATTGTGCATTTACTGATATTTAAGTGCTGGTATTCAATTTGCTATTTTTCCATCCTATTACCTGTGCAATTAGATGAGAAAACAGCCAATTGAATGCCAGCACGTAAATATCAGTAAATGGCCAATTTCTACAGCAAAGAAAATCAGCCAATTAATGGTCATAAACAGTGATTAATTAATCCATTGTATTATTACTAACTAGAAAAATCCAACTTAAATTTTACAGAATCACTATCAATAGATAAATATACAAGCTGTAAAATTCACTCTGTATCAACATTCTTAATAAGTGTTAATAGTGCCCTAATTTAGACACAGTCCAATTATAAAATCACAGTGAAAAATGCTATGTTTACAATGAATTTCATTATACAGAATGAATTTAGTTATGCACATAATATCTAAATATCAAGCGTTAACATCTAGCTGTAATGTTTTAATGTAATATTTACATTTGTTGCTTCTTAACTTATTATTGACAATGAGAATATTCATGCAACTAATTATATATTACTATATAAAAATTTTCAAATTTTATTAATTATAGGGAATGTCAATAATGTGAAAAACCTATATTATTAATTACAAATTTAAAGAAAGAATACCAATTTTATTAAGTTGTAAAAAGAAGGGTTTTATTTTACTCATCAAGGGACAAGTGGGACAGTGAATGGGCAGAATGTATGTTGCCATCATCTGTGCCTGTAAAATAACCGGCACCAGAGGTAGTAAGGAGGGATTGGGTGGTGGCTTGGGGTCAGGGTTGGAAGGCGGGTGGCTTGATATTGATGGGGGAGTTGATGAGGCTTTTTTTGTTGACTGGGAAGAGGCAGAAAAAGCTGATTGCTTCAATTGCTCAAATTCTTTCTCTGTTACATATGTGGGCTTGATAAACCAAATGGATGAGTGTGGGGGAAGGCAGGAGTCCTTTCTGGACTTATCACTTTCACTTGCATAGAAGATGATGAGATCTGATAAGTCCTGGACAACAATGAAAGTAAAAACCCATACCCCTTCTCAATTTGGGTGCACAGTTCATTATATGTGGCAGGCTTGTGCCTGAGAGCTGAACCAAAATTGTAAAGACATACATCTGCAAGATGCATGTCAGCGTGGTTGGTGGGGTAGACCAACAGGTATGCTCTTCATCCATATTTTCTTGGATGCCCATTCACACTGTTTCATCTTAGCACTCATTAAAACTATGTACACGGCATTTTGGATAGCCCACTCCTCCAGCATGTTTTTGAGCAGTCTGGTAGACATACTTATTTGCTGTGTTTAACAACACGGAGTAATAATTGACACCAAATGGGAAAATGCCAGCAAACTCCCAACAAATTTATACAAAATTGGGCCACACTTGTAAAAGTCAGATTGGATACACTTTTCTCCATAGTTTTGGATACTTGAAGAAATCTTTGCATAGACAAGAAGATGATGTCTTTTTGGGCTCTCATTGCCCTTTCTTTTATAAACTTAATAATGATAGAATTATAGGGGTTGGTATTCACCAAACTGGGACCACTGAGTACTTGATTAGACAAGTTTTAGCAGTAATCAAAACTCTGTGCATCCACAAATTGACTGATCTCTTATTTTTAAAAATGCCATGGAGTCCCAGTTGGAGAAACACCTGGATTGGTTTCACAAATGACAAATTCATGTTGACAATTCATGTGGTAAAATCCCAGCTATGGGATTTGAACCCTGAAACCCTGCAGGCTGCCAGCCTGCAGCCCAGCTGCCTGGCTGTCTGAAGTTTTCCAGGCTCAAACCAGAGTCAAATTTGACTTCAGAGAAACTCCCAGAACCTATCAACTTAGAGTTGTATGTGCCAATGCCTTGCCTGCAAAAGGATCCTGTTAGTCTTGCCAATGAGAGTGCAGGCCTAGCCAACAATCCTGAGATAACTGGGGCCACTTCTGGTAAAGAATTGAAGAAGCTTCCCTTAGAATGTGAGCCACCTAAGGATGACAAATACTGCAGCTTGAAAGGGAAATTTGAATTCCCCTATTTTGCCTCAGCTAATGAGAGACCCCTAAGCAGGACGCCATCAGTGATTTCCAAACCATGAAAGATAGTATCTCCTGGTCCAGAAGGGTTTGCAAAAGTTTTCCC
This sequence comes from Entomophthora muscae, assembly GCA_014839935.2. Classification (NCBI taxonomy): domain Eukaryota; kingdom Fungi; phylum Entomophthoromycota; class Entomophthoromycetes; order Entomophthorales; family Entomophthoraceae; genus Entomophthora; species Entomophthora muscae. Next base: position 151,905 of record QTSX02006517.1, read on the forward strand.
AAAGCAGATGGGCATACTTATACCCTGGGCTTCCAGGAAGTTGCCCATTGCCATTCTTGTAATAAAGTGACATGAACCTTTGGTTCAACCAGGTATTACATATTTGATTTTATTTATATTTCATTTGCAGTCTACCTCCTGCGTCTCTGTATCACATACCCATCAACCCCAAGAAACTGCAGACCAACTGTCTAAACTATATTGTCCACCAAGAGCTCTCATTAGCCCAGTACATTTCACTAAATACCCATGCAACCCAGCATATTTGGAATTCACCTTAGAGAAAATCCTGACATACAACCCCAAAGCCAGGACCAGAGAGATTAAACCCATTAGCCAAGAAGGAACAAGGGTCACTATACACCCCTTATTGTTCCAAGACAAGTACAACTACTTGCCTGCCTACCTAGTTCCTATGACACAATCTCTCATCCTGCAGCCTAACTGCCCGCAGGAATCAGTTGCAACCAATGAATCTATCTCCAATCAAATATTTGGGGGTGATGTACACCACTCTTATCAGCCTTATTAATTCAATGGTGCCCTGCCAGCGGCCCCTGGGGCAACCTCCAGAATTAACTCATACAGAATGAAACATTCTCCATGGCAACAATTCTCAAAAATATTTTTCTTATTTTCAATATTAAAGATTCTTTTTTTCTTTATTAAATAATTGACACTGATAACAGAAGCAATGTTTGATTTTTATTTTGAGCATTTAATTTAAATTATAAAAGATAAAGCAAAAACAATTTTTTGAAATTGTCAACATGGAGGATGTTCCATTCTGTATGAGTTAATTCTGGAGGTTGCTGCCCCTGGGTGCTCCTAGGCAAATTGTTATCTTATATTGTAAAGTTAGCTTCAGTCTTGTGGTAGGCCCTTTTCTCAGGACCCGCAGGCTGTCTGCCCGTAAGTTCTTAGGAACCCCCCCCCGCAGGCTGGATCCCTGAAAATCAGAGGCATCCACAAGGCATGTTCCATAATGGCCATCATAAGGGGGTGGGCTTTTTCACCTTTGTTGATATACAGGCACCAGTTGGGGTCTGCTTAGGAGAGGGCCACAGTTAGCGTGGACATGCAGGGTTGCAGCTACAATGCACTTTACAAAACCCATTGTGGCCGCTATTTCCCCAAGTGATATAAACATGCCTTGCTTTTTGACCATTTTGAGAACAATTTCCAGGGTGATCAATTTTTCTTCTGTGTCTTTCAGGATGATTGGCTGGAGGTGGTAAATGTCTATCTTGTAAACCAGATGGTGTCATCTGATTGGCTATTTCTTGATTCTGGCTTCCCTGGGTGACCCCTTGGCTCACTTAGCCAATTCTGGATGTCAGTGTTGATACACAATTTTGCAAGACAAAGTTGAATTTGAAAGGACTTTGGAAATGACGTAGCTTGGACATGATTTTACTATAGGACAAAGCAAGGCAGTCACACATATATGCATATTTTTAATGACGTCATGATGTAAATCATTCCTTCTCATGCTTCCTTTTGCTGTGCACAAAGCTAATTAATGATATGGGCTCTGTCAATACTTTAGGCTGCATAAAAGTGTATATTGTAAATTAGGCTGCATCTAAATAATGGATAAAGCTAAAAATATAACTACACATCCTGGCTATTATGGAAGGTGCCTTTTACCAGTATCTAAATAGCTGTGCATTGATAATACATACTTGTGCTTGCACTTGCAGCCTAATTCTAAGGATTCTGGATCCAAAGTACCTGTGTTGACTGCACACTAATTCCCACCTTGCTTTCAATCATCTATATAACTTTTCTCTTATCCAAACAATAAAAATATACAAATTTATACTACTTGATTATTAGCTACCTTAGTTGTTACCTCCAAAAGAGAAGGTATAGCCTTACTGCTTGTTATAGTAATTGATTGTGCACTGTAAATTCAGAACCTAAATGTAAAAATGCGGGATTGTAAAATCCTTGGTCCAAATTTTGAATCACTTTTATGGGTAGCCTTTTTTAGTTAAATTTAATTCTTTGTGTTTTTATTTGGATTTTTAAAAATGCAGAAACTCATAGACACTTTGAAAAGCTCAAGTTGAACTGCATGTTACCAATGGACAAAATGAATTAACTGGAATCAGATTTGAAGTATCAAATCCATCAACCTTTTTCATTAAGTTTACTATGTTTTTTGAAATTGCGGGATTGTCAAATCCAAGAGCCAAATTTCAAATCACTTTTGAATGCCACTAGTAAACTCAAATAATAATTTCAGGAACTGGAATCCAAATTGAATGTACAGTAAGAAACTAGGACAAATCAACCCAAATCAAGAAGCTCTTCTCTGGATAAAATCAAATGAAAAATCCAATCTCAACAACCATGTTTAGACATGAAATTAAGTGAAATGTAAAATTGTCTAAACTGGAAATGATGCAATTTTCTGCACTCTAAATCACTAATATAGTGACCATAAAACCATGTGATGATATATGAGCTACCCTCCTGATGATGCAGAATTTTTTTAAAAGTTTTTTGGCCCCAAGCGTAGCCAGGGGCCAAACAAACTTCTTTTCAAGGAAGAAAGGAGGGGGAAAGATAAACCATCAATTTACTAACTATGTATTCATGTATTGCTACTAAGAATACTTGATTACAGTAGATTTTTAAAAATGCTAATAATAAAATAGAATTATATATTATAATCTATCTTATCACGTTGTCTTTTCCTTGATGTGTTGATAGTTCATTTTCTGTTGATAATGTGCTTGCGTGTAATTGGATAGTTTCACCTCTAGTTGCCTTGGCAATAGGAAATCAAGTTGCCTCTGCAACCACAGCTGGTCTCAGGGAGGCAACTTGATTTCCTATTGCCAAGGCAACTGGAGGTGAGACTATCAAATAAAACGCAAGCACATTATCAACAGCAAATGAACTATCAACACATCAAGGAAAAGATAACATGATAAGATAGATTGTAATATATAATTCTACTTTATTATTAGCATTTTTTAAAATCAACTTTAATCAAGCATCTAAATTTTAGCTGTCCTAAAATAGAATAGGGTGCTTTTTGAGAATGCCTATGATTCCTAGAAGAATTAGCACAAATCCACTCTAGATCCTTTATCATTCTTTTTGAGACACCCATAAATTATATTTATTTCAAATTCACCTCATTTTTGATTTGAAATTTGGCTCTTGGATTTGACAATCCCGCAATTTCAGATTTGTTAAGTTTTACATTATGTCTATGATTTGTTTGAAATTCAGGAAATCTCAAATCGTACATTAGAATCCTGCATTTCTAATTCATGTATCCCACGTTTGTTTGCTGAGTTTTGTCTTTTGTTGGTTGAGTTATCTGCTCAAGAGATTTGAAATTTGCTAATTTAAATAAATCAAAAAAAGTCAAATTAAATGTTTGCTTTTATTAAATATTTTATTTTTCACTCAGCTGAGTTGTCTGCAAAAGTGATTCAAAATTTGGATCAAGGATTTGACAATCCCACATTTTTACGTTTAGGTTCTGAATTTACAATATTAAGTCTTCAACATACTCTGCCAGCTAAAGCCAGACACTATACACCAAGACCTGTCCTGTATATATCACCACAAGGACCCAAAGACCAATACCACAACACAAAATCTGGATTAGCAGCTACCTGTGCATGGTGTGCAAACAGGACCATGCTGGAGGACACAGGAGAAAGAGCATACTCCTGGGTAGTGCTTGGGGAGGGGCCTGTGGGTTATGAATGATCATAGACAGAGGCTTCACTGTTGGAAGACCCAGTGTAGCCCTGCATGATTTTTTCGAGACCAGGATACAGCTCTTTTACTTGGTTGTTATTAAAAGAAGACATAATAAATTTTTATTAAAAAAGTCAAATTTAAAAGGAGGAGTGTATATTTTAGTCAATTTTAATGTTAAAAATGTTAATTTGGCAAATAGTGAAATCTAAATTTTAGCTGTCCTAAACTGGAATAGGGTGATTTTTGAGAATGCTTGTGATTCCTAAAAGAATTAGCATAAATCCACTCTAGATCTTTTGACATCCTTTTTGAACACTCATAATTATATTGATTCCAAATTCACCTCATTCTTGATTTGAAAGTTGATTCTTGGATTTGGCAATCCCTCAATTTCATGTTTGTTACTAATTTTATGTTTCCTATAATTTATTAGACTTACAAGAAATCTCAGATTGTACATTAGAATCCTGCATTTCTGATTCTTGTATTCTGCATTTGCTTGTTGCATTTTTTCTTTAGTTAGCTGAGCTATCTGCTCAAGGGATTCAAAATTTTCCAATTTAAATAAATCAAATTAAGTCAAATTAAATATTTTATTTTTCACTCAGATGAGTTGCCCAAAAATCTAATTTAAAATTTGGACCAAAGATTTAACAATCCTGCATTTCTACCATTGGGTTCTGAATTTACAGTACCTGGAAGGTGCACATATATTCAAATACTAGCCAACCACATGTCATTAGTTTTCTTCAAGACTCAACAACGTCTATCTAGACAATAAGCTGAATGGATGAGCCTTATACAAAGGTACCCCATGATGTCAGGGAATTCTCTCCTGACTACATTAATTGTTTGTACACCATTTTGCAAGACACCAAAGCAAAGAAAACCAACAACAAAGTTATGAACACCAGTTTGAACTCTGGCCTTGAGCCAGATGAGGATCAAACCCAGAACCCTAAATAAAAGCCTAGTGTTAGTCTAACATAAACTTTTTAACATATAATACCTATTTATGTTGATCCTATTCATTAAACTTTTGCACCTGATTTTTCTTCTAGATCTGTAATTGTTATCAATCTACTAGGTAATACCACTTATTGCTTGAACACTGATTGGCTGCCTGGACCACTCTTGCCGCTTGTTAAACTGCTGGCTCTATATTTTAATAAGTCTCCTCATAGGCTTTACAATGATAACAGTTGGAACCACTGCTTAATTGTGGTTGTTCTTGTGGATTGTCTTTTAACCTCTCTTTTCATTATTTTATATATAATATTATTAAGCTCCATATACAAGCACTAATGGTAAAGAAAATACCTTCAGCCATAATTTTAGTGAAACTTGGGTTTAAATTCCCTCCTACTCATTTATCCTCTTAAATGTTTTTAGCTCACCACTGGGGTATTTAAGTGAGCTCTATTTATTATTTCTAATTTTTCCAAAAATAAAGATTATCTTTTCTATTCTATTCCAGCTTGCACCCACTTCTATTTTGAACTCCTCTTAGAACCATGAAGGGAAATTATTTTCTTTTCTGGTTTCTAATCCCTTTACTGTCTGTTGTCCTTTCCCTTTAAGTACTAAACTGTATCACCAATTGGTGTAACTCCTCACCAGATGATTTCCATTAAAAAGAGTCCCTTGCTAATGGTTGGTTTAAGTATCCCTCTGGACATTGGGGAAGAAAATTCCACTATGGCCACTCCACTACTCCACCTTCTGAAGCCAAGATTTTCTTGGTAAGACCCAATACGTCCTTTTACCTGTTGATGTACCTGGTAGGGTACTACCTCTTAGGAAGGTTTATCTCCCTGATGAGGAGATTTGCCTACCTAGGTCAATTTGGACACCTTGCAATGGTTACAGTTCCCATTGGTTTGGTTATTTCAGGGCTAAACTTAGGGGCTTTGGACTACAAGATTTGAAAATTATTACCTTTCAAGTGGACCTATGACATGTGATAAGTGAATACAACCCAGGCAAATAAATACTTACTGCAGACACTCTATCAAGGCTATACTTTAAACATCTCCTATGCACTGATGAAGACCCTGATTAGCCCATGTTAGTCATGGGAAATCTCCAAGAAGGGTTCCCACTTGGTACACCAATGGACATCCAAGAGAAAGTCCTAAAGAACAAACATCTGTTCAAAAACACTTATATGACACTCTACACTTCATACTATCAGGTGGCAATACTGTACCCTATGTTCCATCAACACAAAAGATTGACACAATCCTTTGATACCAAAGAGATCTGGGACACACCTGTAGCAGGAATCTACATGAATACCTCAAGACACACTACTGGTGGCCCAACATGCTGGACAACATCAAGGAAGTACTAGACCAACGCAAAGTCTGTGAAAAGTATGCCCACTCCAAGGCAATCCCTAATTCAGTGATACCAGTATCAGTCACAAAAACTTTCAAAGTGTGATCACTGGATATCATGGGACCAATGCCTGGCAACAACAAAGGCAAAAAGTACATTATCACAGCTATCAACTATGTAACTAGGTGGCCTGTAGCACAAGTTGCAAAAGAACACAAAGCAACAAGGTAAGACGTTTTATTGACAAAAAACCATAGCTAAACTTGGGAAACCTGAGCTCCTAATCACAGATGGAGGAACCAAAATCAAAGCTATTGACACCAACATATATCTTTCCAAAAACAGAATAAAACAAACCATAGCCAATCCATACCACCCACAAGCAAACAGAAGAGTAGAATAACTGAACAGCTCCATTGTGGAGGCTCTCCAAGTTATCTGCCATAAATCCAAAAGCCTGGGTTGATATGTTACCAACAGCGCTTATGGTGTGAAGAATGCAAATTAACCACAATATAAGCAAAAGCCTGTATGAACTTGTCTATGGACATAAAGATGTCATTGCTAGTACTAATTCAGGACCACAATTACCTCTGCCTAAGAGAGTGCCAGACAACAATGACCCTGACTGCCATGGCTGGGTGTATTATCATACCAATGCAACATGGGAGGAGTCCACTCTTCAGGGTATTGCAACACCAAGGCCCAAGACAGGAAGGGCAAGGAGCAAGATAAGTACAGCATACCAGCTGCAAGTGGCCGGTAGGCACCAAGGTGAGTTACTACAGCCTAAGCAAGTCTAAGAATGGTCAGGATGATCATCCCATATCTGCTGTGGTCATAAGAGATAACCTTAGCAGAGGGTTGTGGGATTGGAGGAGGAGTGGGAGGGATGAAGCTGCTGGTCTGTCCAGGGCTGGGCCCTGGCTGGTAGTCCATTGTGACAGTTCCTACTGTTTCTACTAGTTGAAGTGCTGGTGACTGAGATGGTTGATATGGGATTGTCCAAGGTTATAAAATAATATGGGGAAAAAGGCAAAAACTACTCTTTGGACCATACACTTTATTAAACGTTGTCTGTGTCTGTCTTGATTGTAGGGAAATGGGTTTTATACCACTCATCTGGTCTTCCTGGAAAGCAACTACTGGCAGCTCCTTGGGGTGCTCTAGTAGTCCAACATTTGGTCATAGATACTCTGGGGATGAAGAAGGAATTCTTGAGAACAGGGGATATGGTCCCAAGAATCTTGGACTGGGGTGGAGGGAAGTTCTCTGAGATTGGGCCAATGGATTGGTTGATTGACTCATGGCTGGGGGGAGTTCTGGGGTCTGGTTTTGGCTCATCTGGCTTCAACTTGAGATCATTTGGATTGCTGGAAGCTGATTGGTGACTAATTATATTTAGCTTAATCATTTGGGGCTGGGGTTGCTTGGCAGTTTGGACTTGCTTCTGGGTAGAGGGGCTATCATTTGTTTGTGGATATTCCTGGATGAGTGGTTTCTCTTCTGTTATTGACCCAATGAAACAGTTGGAAACTGCAGGCATTGTGGGTGTTTCAATGGCTTGGGAATCTTCTTCAACAGGATTTATTTAATTGGAAATGGAAGCTGGAACATCTTCCTGCAGATGATGCTTCATTACATCAGTGGGTGAAGTGGCATTGAATTTAGGGATGGGCTGCAAGGTGGTATGGGAATCATGACTGGGAGATAGAACTGGAGTGGGGCTGGTTGGAAGGATTGGAACTTGAACTGATTTATTTTACAAGTTATTCAGCAAACCCAGCTGATACTGGATCTGCTGAATAACCCATCAAAAATCATTAATTTCAAGTTGGGAGCCACCCAGCTCATTTGTAGCATTGGAGCTGGTGCCTCTGCTACTGTTGGGGGCCGCTAGTCCCCCTGGGCCAGTTTGGGAACTGGCCCTGATTGATACAATGGCTTTTGCTGTTGACAGAAAATTTAAGCCAATCTCTCTTTTGAGAGTTGGCTTCCATCCGCCCTAGTGGCTTGTGGGAGGTTTGATTCCCCCAGCGGGTTTGCGCGGTTGCCCGCGTTTTTGCTTTACAGCGGAAGCCGTGGGTTTGACTACCGGGCTCAATTTTTCAATGTTCACATCCCTTACACTGACATACAGCATGCCAGGAAAGACCAAGAGGACAAGGAAAAAGAAAGGATTGATAGGGAAGCAATCCCATTGCAACAGTAACACTTTCAAGTTGGGGACAAGATCTGGGTTGTTAATCACAATAGGCACAGACTGAAACCAGGGTTGTGAGGACCAGGGATCATCATGAAGGTCCAACTAAATAACACTTACCTTGTCAAAGGAATTGGAGCTCAAAGAAAACTCAAGTGTATACACCATGACTGCCTCCACCTGTGCAAAGCAATAACAGTACAATGTAACTCTCAACTACCTGTACCCAATACCAAACTGGATCAATACCAAGCCCAAATCCCTGAAACTCTCAAGAAAATTTCTAGGGTCCACCTTCTAACACCCTAGGGGGAGATGTTGCAACATCTTCAATTACTCCTTCTTGGGAAAGCAATTTCCCGAGCAACTCTCTAAATGATTCCCCAACTAATCATTAAGACAACGGTACTCTTATCATTTGCCCATCTATTATGGGGATCAAATATTTTGAGTCCTAAACAGAACACTACTTGGACAAGCCCCATGACTGCCATGACATGCATGGATGTCATGTGGCTTCTTGTGATACTATATAATACTCCAAACTCATATATAATAAACTATCATTCCCTTCTTAATTTTCCCCTTTATCTTGTTTATTATAATCCTAAGAAGCATATACTCAACACTTGGAAGACACAAAAAATACTTTGCAATCCTTATTCCAAAGTTAAGACATTGTCTGGTCCAACATTATTCTTCCTTTTCTGTAATTCTTCTAAAACTGCGCAGTTACAACTTTGGAAGATTATCATAGTTTTTGCAATGAATTTTCACTTTCAAGGAGGTTTGACTCTTTGAGTTCAAATAATGCCAGTTTTGGATCTTCTTTAGTATAATCACACTCAGTGGTGTGAGCTTTCAAGACCCCAAATTGATCCCCTTCCTAACCTGGGCCTTTCTTATTTCCGCTTATAATTAACCAGTGTTTCTTCTGCTAGGGTGTATTTGATCTTACTGCACCCTTGTGTATGTTGAGATTCACTAGCCACTTTGGGAACTATACAAGTGTTGTAGGTTCTCTAATAAACATTAGCCCCTGTTACATTATTATTTTTCTTTCCGCTGTCAAGGATCTGGATGTACAAGTATTCTGGCTACCCCCAACCTACTCAACATCCAGTCATCGCCCAATTTGGTGCACTTCCAATATACCGTTTGACATACCAGGAATCGCAACCAAGCAATATCACATGACTGTCCAAGTATCCAGTGGCTCAAACCAGCAATAGTGGCAAAATCAACTGTAGGGATGTAAAAGTGAGAATCTAAAAGTGGCCATGTCGACACTTTTAAAATTTTAAAATTAAATTAAAACAGCTCATCTGAAATTAAAATTTATTATGGTCATATAAAATACTTTTTATTCATTCTATCAACTAAAAAGTCAAGAAAAAGTAATTACTTTATTATAAAAAGCCATTTTGAAAATTTAAAAAATGTTGACATGGCCACTTTTAGATTCTCACTTTTGAATTCTCACTTTTACATCCCTACAGTTGATTTTGCTACTGTTGCCCTCAAACCCATCCTGCACATGACCAACCACTAGGTTTGATCCAACTAAATCTCTGCCACAGCCAAGTCTATATAAGTCTAAAGTATTATCCAATAAAAGATACTTCTCTTCTCAATTCCATATTTGAAGCTTCCCCAAAAGGCGCTCCTTATCACCACTTTAGGAAAATCTAAATAATTTGCTTCAGTTTATCTCCTCTCAAAAAAGCCAAGGTAACTGCCCCTTGTTGCTTTTTCTAATAACCATAGTTGCTTCCTGTTTGCAACACCCTCACCATGTTGCAGTGCCATCTCACCTCCTTCTCTACCAAAGGCAACATGGCTTTACTTTTGGTTAGTTCTATTTTTTTGGCTAGACCGTTTTGGCGGATAGTTGTATTGTTATACTGCTTCCAGCAGAGCAGCTAGTGGTCGTTGAAGGATATGTTGCTGGGAATCAATAATATAACTGATATTGCAACCATTATATCAATGATTGTGAGGGGTTCAACATTTTATTAGGGCATGAGAGGGTGTTAAGTTAGCTTTTCTGATTCTATGGTTTTATATTTATTAAAGGGGTTCTTATTATTGTTGGCATTGAAGCTATTGGGTGTCCAAATCCAAAAATAAGTTTGATTTGAATGTAGACTAATATTGATGCAGGAACAATCATTTTTCAAAAGGTTAGAGTAGCTCATCTGAATCGTCTTCGTGGATCATTGGGCATGATGCTCGGATGGTAAGAGGAGGCTTATACCAGCTGGGCATCGGTTTGCGTGGCGATAAAGGTCGGCCCACTAAATTAGATATGCTGAACAGGTTTGAGTCGTCATTGGGGGAGGTCGTAGTGAGTGATGGCTCGTGGATCGGCGGAGTCTCAGCAATAATGGGATGGCCATGAGAGTAAAAAGCAGGGCTCAGTTGGCGTGACGTGGAGATTGCAGGCGGGGCAATCGTGATGGTGGTGCCACTTCGGCGAGGGCTGGTAGAAGGAGAATGGTTCAACCGTTGAGACTTGGTTCCTGGAGGCGTTTCAGCCTCAGTGGCCATGTCAGCAGCATGAGCATTGCGCTTGTGGTAAACTGAGCCAGGATGGAGCAGTTTGATGAGATCCTTCAACACATCAGCCAGGTTGACATCCAGGGCCTGGAAGAGTCGGACAATGCCTTTGAGATGGGTTCGGCTTTGGTAAGCTCCACTGGCTATAGCATCGCTTGTCTCTTGCTGCAGCTTGCATAACGTGTTGACGAGTTCAGATAGGCGGTCGTATTCGGCAAGGTGGCCAGCAAGCTGGGGCGACTCTACCAGCAATAACTGCAACCCCACCAGATTGGGGCGCTTGCGCTGAATCGGGCCTCGGAACGCGGGGTCGCAGATGGGGCAGATGTATGGGTCGTGGCTCTGTCCCGACTTGCGAAGCTTGAGACACGATTTATGGTAGCTTACATGACATTCGGTGCACACCAAGTGCTTGTTGGATGCCCGCGCATTGCATAAGCAAACTTCCAATGTTTTGCCCCTCAGGAGAGCATCGGTGGTCTCCTTCAGCGCCTCGAGACGAGCAAGCAGCGTCTGAGGTTTCCCGTTGTGGTTACCAACAATGACATGATGGCATACCTGCAACCACTGATCAACCTCTGCCTGGGTGGGCACTCCTGCTGCTGGAAGCGAAGAGGTTTCATGCAGCCCCTGTAGCTTTGAAAATAAAGGGTGGCTGGGGGAAAGGTTATGGCTTTGTGCTTCTTGCAGGAGCTGGCGAATGGTGTAAATGGGAACATCCGTGGTAAGCAGCTTATCGGTTGATTCGGCCCATTCCAGGGCCTGGGCTATTTGCTTCAGCCTGTTCAGCTCGGTCTCTTCGACGTTGAGTTTCGCTGCCAGCGCAGCAACTTCCCTGACCCGCTCTAAAGAATGAGGGGTTCGTTCAGATATCTCTTGTATGCCGTGCGAGTAGGAGTCAAGATCAGAGCGTAATTGCTTGAGCATGGCCAATTCAGGCGGAATGCAGGAGAGTGAGGCGCACTCCGCCACGAGTTGGCGAATGGTGCGGTAAGGGCTTCCTAAAGAGGAGATGCGAGTTTGGGCAACAGCATCCCTGGCACGCGAGACCCAGGAGCGACACTGTGCAACGTGCTCATTCAGCGCCACTGCTTCGGGGACTAAACATTGCAGATCGGATGCTTCCACAAGCAGGATCTCCATGTCTTCGAGCTTCGGATAGCGGTGGGTCGAAACTAGATCCAGATAGTGCTTGCGCCAGCTGGTCAATGGCAGGATCAACGAAGTCACATGCTTTACAAGGCCCTCTAACACACTGTTTGGTACATGCACGAGCAATTTGCGCTTAAAGAGCACGCAGTTGCACATTTCTTCAATGTGGGAGACGCATGCAACCTTGTTTTCCAAGCATGCGCAACTTATGGAGGATAGGAAGCAGTAGGTATTGCAGATGAAGCACTGGGGGATGTCTTTGGGCCGGCCAGGGGGGAAGGGCTTGTTCACGATGTGTTTGGTGTGCTTGCTGGCAGTGGTACGCGCCTTCTCTTCGCGGCTGATCATATCTAGGAGAGGCTGGTAAAGGGGAGATGCTTCCGATAGAGAGGTTGCGACTGAAGCAACGTGGAAGAGCAGCTCGTCATGAGAAAACACGGGAGATCGATTCAACAGCTTGTATTGCGCAATGCATTCTAGGCCGTGAGGTAACCAATCAGCAGGTGAAAAGTTGACTGCTTCGGAGAAGTTGAGCCCGTGGTTGAAACCACAGTAAAAGGCACGCGGAAAAGTAACAATAAATTCCCCTGGGCGCTGCGTTGCTGCGTATACCGGCACACCTTCTTCGCGCAGGTCGGCAGGCGATAGCATTGTGACCAGCTGGTACAGTAGATCGGGATCCTTCTCGAAGAGACTGGGGGCTCGCTTCTTAAAGGCCTCGTCGAACTGATCGGCATGACTCGCGGGGGTGCTGTAGCAGGTCTTTGGGCTTCCCCAGTGCTGATAGTTGACAGAGTAGGTGTAGTGGTCTTCGGTGCGCCAGCAAAAGGCGGAGAAAAGCATGCCGATATAAATCCAAGGGACTGTCATTCCGGAATTGCTGTCAGCCAGGAAGGTAAGAAGGTTGCTGGGATTGGCAGACAGGTTATTGAGGTTCCATGGATGATAAGCCATGGGATCATTAGGTTTGGTCTCGGGGGTGGGGAAGCCGCTGCCGTAGTAGCTGCCTTGTAGGTCACTGGCGTATTCAACCGAGAGTTCCTTCATGGCGCTGCCGATTTGATCCCAGAACTTGCGTTCAATCCAGTGTTCTTCAAAACTGGAGGAGGCTGCGTCGTCTAGCGGAAATTGATTCTTGTGATTCCCGGCATTCTCATCCACGTACGCCTGCTTGAAGCGAAAGGCCTTAGAGAGGAACTCACTCAAGCTGTACTCGGAACCAGAGTCAAAGCCAAACGCCGGCTCGTAGTCACGCAAGCAGGCGTAGCAGTAAAAGCTCACGCCATGGTCCTCGGTTATCTTTGGTTCGAGGCATTTCCCATGGAAGAGGCGGCTGCACTGTTCACATTCCAAGATTGGTGACCGGCTGCCCTGTACACTGGTCCGGCATACCGTACATGCGCCAGCAATCTTTTCGCCTAAAGCAGAAGCGTTACTGATGTATTTTTCGTAGGGGAGGACGTGGGCCTCGTAAATATTACGTAATCCATACGAAAGCGACGTGCATTCCGATGGGTTGTAGCCAAGCCTACGCCCCACTTGTGCCCACTTTTTTTCCAAGACGATAAGGTCATATCCTCCAAACTCTTGGGTGAGAAGCTTCAGTCGATACAAGTCTACCGTCTTGGAGTAAAAGACGGGAAGCTTAAAGAAATTCCCGTTCTGCTCTTGGAAGATGCGCAATTTTTCAATGAAATTGTTGCTGGCGCGGGCCTTGGCACCGAGATGGTTTAGTTTTTGTACCTCTGTCTTGAAGCGAAAATTCTACTCGGTGAGCGTGGTTATTATAAAGTATTACCTTGAGGTTGATGGCGAACTCGGGCTTGAACGAAGGAGGGGGGACAATCTTACACATCCCGTACTGCTCGGCATGCTGACGTAAGGAGGATATGTAAATGTCGGGATGACGGAACTGTTCTTCGGTGGGGTAGAAGGTTGGCACCTCTTCCAGTCCGAATAACCGGTCGGTGGGTTTGTTGGCCTTGAATGGAACTTTTTCCGAAGAAACTAGGTGCTGCAGCATCCTGTAGCTGTCTTCATTGAAGCGAAGCTTGACGCGGGGTACAGGACGCACGCTTGGCGTTGGGCTGGGAGTTGCTTGGATTGCTAGGCTAACCGTACTGCGTGTTGAGCGCACTGGTAGATCTCGCTTTTGTACCGGCTTGGCGGCAGTGTTTCTACTTGACTTTCGCGCCATGGAGCTAAACTAGAACTATTTAAACAATGGATCATCAAGAGAAAGGAACTAAATTGCTCTATTTGACTTCAAATTACAGTTCGAATTAAATTATTTTGTTAAAACACCAAGTTCCCTTAATTGACATTTCAAAATTACAAAAGATAGCTTTATCTCCAATAAAAAAGGGTGGTTATGCGGATAAGCTTGAAAATATCAACAAGAAATCTAGTAGAAAGACTCAAGTCATCTTGGAAGCAAACCATAAACATATCTAACTGAAGCCCCTAAGCCCAGAGCTTTAATTAGTAAAAGCACAAGAGCAAAATTCAAATAAGTTGGAAGTCCTTCAATGGTATCTTAAGGAATGGTGTAAGCGAAAACCCAAGCTAAAGGATGAGCAACTTAAGAAGAGACGTCAAGCTTAAAGGTACAGCGAAGGCGAAAATAGAAACAGACTCTAAAAAATCTACGGATGGCAAATACCTTTAATATTGAAAACAACAAGATGATTAAAAATGAAGTGAAGCAATGTATTTAACACGGATTGATGTATTGGCCCAAGGGTTAATGTCTCAAGATGTGAATGTCCCTCCTATACTTAAATATGCCTCAAGTTCATTGGCAGCAAACCCAGTCAACTCCACTGATAATCCGAGGCCGATGATGCTTTATCGCCAAGTCCCTACTCAACCAGCTGGCTAGAAGCCATTCGTTCAAAGCTCTTGGCTGATTACTAACCCTCACCCCTTTGATCCAATACAATGTCAATCTTCAACGAAAGCATAATAAATTGTTAAATCAAACCGACCTCAATCACATTTCACCGAGTAGCAGTGGAGCTTGAACTGTCTTAGTTATCACCTAAGACTGTAATGAATTTAATATAGCAGTGGTGCTTGTATTTTAAAGGCAACTAAATGAATGTTTATCTAAATCCCTTAAGTCTATTGGTTAGTACTTCTTCCCAAGAAGCCTGCTCGTTTCTAGACCATCCTTTGTACTATATACATGAAGCCAATGTTAATATATCTGCTTTAACTTCCCACGAATTGAAATAGACTAGGAAAAGCAGTCAACTTGGAACATTGCTGTTATAGGGTTGCACCCTCTATTTAGTATTAAATTAATAAAACAACAATATACATTATGAATCTGATGAAATCCAGCTTGGATCCAAAGTGGTAATTGAACACAATGGCTTGACAGCCACTTTGATTTCAATCCCCAAGAATCCATTTCGAGTCCAAGCAACCTCAATTCACATGATTAAATTCTGATTTTCAAATTGAAGCTAATCCAAGATCACCCCCAAATTGGGGCAGAAAGATATTCTGTCAATTATTTTTCTGACAACTGACTTTCTACCAAATTTGATCCAACTATATTTTTCTTCATGTGTAAATTTTTTAACTTTATAATAACAAAAGTTTAAATTTACTCTATTTATTAATAAAAGCTATGATATACACCTGTAATTATTTTAATTCTATTTTTTGTATTTAACAGGCTTAATTTTAAATATTTACCTTATAAAAGCTAATTAAATCAAATTTCACTGCCAGAAAATAAAACAAGAATATTAAAGGGGGTAAAAAATAATTTCTATAGAACAGACTTTTTTTTTGATTTTTTATCATTGCAAAAGTAAAGTTTTACATACAAAAGAGTTTATAGTTTGATCAAAGTTGACAGAAAATAAGTCAGCAGAAAAATAATTCATGTAATTTCTTCCTGTCCCCAAATCAGAGTCTGAGCATCAAAACCACCAGCCAGAGAAATTACTACACTTAATAACCATGTAGTCAAAACTAAGTACCCTTAAGCATATTGCTTTCAAATCCAAAATAGATATTCAATATCAAAGGCATAAACAAATCAGTCATATTGTGTAGACAGAATTGATTTATTTGGAATCAGATATTGCCCTAGCATATCAAACTTATATTACCAATCTATGTATACACACATTTATATCCAAAACAAAACTTAAATAATAATAATACTGTAAATTCAGAACCTGAACGTTAAAATGCGGGATTGTCAAATCTTTGGTCCAAATTTTGAATCACTTTTGCGGGCAACTCAGCTGAGTGAAAATTAAAATATTTAATAAAATCAACAATTTAATTTGACTTTTTTGATTTATTTAAAAGGCAAATTTCAAATCCCTTGAGCAGATAACTCAACTAACAAAAGACAAAACTCAGCAAACAAATGCGGGATACATAAATCGGAAATGCAGGATTCTAATCTACAATCTGAGATTTCCTGTATTTCAAACAAATCATAGACATCATGTAAAACTTAATGAATCTGAATTTTGGGATTGTCAAATCCAAGAACCAAGTTTCAAATCAAAATAAGGTGAATTTGAAATAAATATAATTCATGGGCATCTCAAAAGGATGTCAAAGGATCTAGAGTGAATGTGTGCTAATTCTTTTAGGAATCATAGGCATTCTCAAAAATTGCCCTATTCCATTTTAGGACGGCTAAAATTTAGATGCTTGATTACAGTAGATTTTTAAAAATGCTAATAATAAAACAGAACTATATATTACAATCTATCTTATCATGCTGTCTTTTCCTTGATGTTTTGATAGTAATTTACTGTTGATAATGCACTTGCATTTAATTGGATAGGTTCACCTCCAGTTGCCTTGGCAATAGGAAATCAAGTTGCCTCCCTGAGACCAGCTGTGGTTGCAGAGGCAACTTGATTTCCTATTGCCAAGGCAACTGGAGGTGAAACTATCCAATTACACGCAAGCACATTATCAACAGAAAATGAACTATCAACACATCAAGGAAAAGACAACATGATAAGATAGATTATAATATATAATTCTATTTTATTATTAGCATTTTTAAAAATCTACTGTAATCAAGTATCCTTAGTAGCAATACATGAATACATAGTTAGTAAACTTATGGTTTATCTTTCCCCCTCCTTTCTTCCTTGAAAAGAAGTTTGTTTGGCCCCTGGCTACGCTTGGGGCCAAAAAACTTTTAAAAAAATTCTGCGTCATCAGGAGGGTAGCTCATATATCATTACATGGTATTATGGTTGCTACATTAGTGATTTAGAGTGCAGAAAATTGCATCATTTCCAGTTTAGATAATTTTACATTTCACTTAATTTCATATCTAAACATGGTTGTTGAGATTGGATTTTTCATTTGATTTTATCCAGAGTGGAGCTTCTTGATTTGGGTTGATTTGTTTTAGTTTTTTACTGTACATTCAATTTGGATTCCAGTTCCCAAAATTATTATTTGAGTTTACTAGTGGCATTCAAAAGTGATTTGAAATTTGGTTCTTGGATTTGACAATCCCGCAATTTCAAAAAACATAGTGTTGTAACTGTGCTGTTTTAGCAGAGTTACAGGGGGGAATATTTAGTAGCTAGATAATAATCTTTATTGTGAGATAGTGATTATATAGTTCATGTGAATCAATGGATAACAGGAACATGATTGGTGATTACACGTCTGGATGGAAGAAGGGAGTGGCTTGATCCTGGTAATGAGTCAAGTGCCAAAACAAGGTATTCACTGTAAAGGATCATTATCTGTTCATGTTGTTGGATTTGTTTTTTGAGTTGACTTCCTAGTCTGGCTTTGAGTGACCGGATAATCAGATTGCAGGTCACAAACCTGCTTGGTTGGAACCTTGCTGGCGGGTCAAGCCTGCGGTTTCAACACCCCCCCAACTGAAGGTCAGCCTCCTCTGGGGGCAGGTCATCAGGGAGGTTGTTGGGAGCCTGGGCGCCATATTGAACTAGTTGCTGTTCTGTGGCAGGCAGGGCGGTTTCTCGTTGTTCCTGTCTTGCTTTTCAAGGTTGTAGGCGGTCATGGTGTAGGGTCTTTTCTTGCTTACATTTGCCAAGTCCTTGCACGAGGTAAGTGTTATTGTCGTTTACCTTCAGAATGATTGCTGGTCCCACTTTTTCAGGTTGTAACTTGCTCTTGTCAACATTCATGACCCATACTTTGTCCCCAACTTCATGTCTGCTGCGGATGGGAACAAATGTCTTTTGCAGACGTTCATTCTCTTTGGCTGTTTGCTCATGGTTAGCCTCTATTAATTGAGGGTCTGAGTGTGGAGGGATTTCACTTGGAATTTCCAGTTTAGGCCCTGTCAATGCTTGAATGATATTTGGCTGTGTGCTGTATACCAGTTCAAACAGGCTTTTCCTGGTGGATCTGTTCACTTGGGTTTGACACACAACTAGTGCAGTTGGTAGCTGCTTATACCAGTCTTCAGGTCTCCCAGCGGTGAGTTTGGCTAAGGCTTGCAAGAGGCTACCATTGAGCTGCTCTACGTGTTCATTGGCCTGTGGGTGGTATGGTGTTGTTACAGTGTGTTTGACCCCATTCTCGGTGATGTATACATTGGTGTTTTTGGAGGTCAACTCTTTGCCTTCATTGGTTATCAGGAGTTCTGGCTTTCCAAACTTGCTGATTATTTCTTTGCCAATAAATTGTCAAACGCTGTTGCCAGTGTGTGCTTTCACTGCTTGGGCTACTGGCCATCTTGTTGCAAAGTCAATGGTGGTGATGATTTATTTCTTGTCATTGTGTTTTCCTGGCATGGTACCAACAATGTCAAGAGCCCATACTTTTAAAGGTAGTTGTGTGCAGATGGGGAGTACTGAATTTGGAGGGGTTTCGCTTTTGGCAAGCTTTTTGAACACCTCACATTGGTCTAGAACTTCCTGGACATCACAGTATAAGGTTGACCATCAGGCTTTATGTTTTAGGAACTCATATAGGTTTCTGCTCTTGGTATGCCCAAGGACTCTGTGATAGCAAAGGATAGTGTCAACTTGCTGATGTGTGGGAATGTAGGGAATTGTCGTGCCGTCAGTCATCTTTCTGTGAAGAGTCCCATATACGTCAGCAAAGAGGTGTTCATTCTTAATGACTGTTTCTTTGGTTATGTTGATGGTGCCAGGGGGGAACCCTTTGTCCTTTGTTTGTAGCACTAAGAGAGGCCAGTATGGGTCGAGCCCATTCTCTCCTCTTGAAGCACAGACATACAGGCGGGACAGGGCATCTGCCATGGCGAGCTCAGCCCCAGGTTTGTACTGGATGAGCATGTTAAATCTCTCCAATAGTTATATCCACTGCGCTTGGCGGCGCAACAGATTTGCTTGAGTCTTGAAATAGATGAGTGACTTGTGATTGGTTAATGCTGTGAATTCTTCCTGACTTTCTAGGTAGCAACACCATTTGACTAGGCAGTGCACAATAGCCAGCAGTTCTTTTTTGTGGATAGGGTATCAACACTTGCCATCTGTCAATTTTTTTATGATTTGTAGGCTACAGGCAGGAAGTCACCATCACTATTTTTGATTTGTAGTACTCCCCCAATGGATGCATCTGAGGCGTTGGTTTCCATCTGGTATTCCCCGTCATGTTTGGGGTATTGCAGGATGGGAGCTGTCATGAGCTTCTCTTTAAGGCGTCTAAAACAGAGGTCACATTGGGGGGCCCACACAAACTTAGACTTGGCGCCTGTTATGGTGGATAAGGTGGCAGTCAAAACGCCACAGTCAGGTATGAAGCGTCATACATAGGCCATCATTCCCAAGAAGATGCGGAGCTCTGACTTGTCTTTGGGAAGTGGCATTTTGCAGATGGCCTGTATCTTTTGACTGTTGGGTTTGATGGCGTCCTTTGAGACTATGTGTCTCAAGAAGGGTAGTTGCTCACAAAAGAACTGGCACTTGGAGGGTTTGGCCAACAGTTTGTGTTGTGCCAAGGTTGCAAAGACTGCCTCCAGGTCTTTGTGGTGCTTTTCCACTGAGGAGCTGTAGACAATAATGTTGTCTAGGTATACTAGGGCATGTTTGCCTATGTGGGGCGCAAACACTTTGTTCATGAAGGTTACAAAGGTGGACAGGGCATTGGTCATGTCAAAGTTGAGTACCACACATTTGTAGGAGCCGTATTTAGTGAAGAAGGCCGTTTTGGGGATGTCTTCTTCCTTGATACAAATCTGATTGTAGCCTGCAGTTAGATCAATCTTGGAGAAGACTGTGGCTCTGCCCAAGGCATCAGAGAGGTTGACAATCAGTGGTAGTGGGTAACAATTCTTGATGGTAACTTTTTTTAAGGCGTGGTAGTCTGTGACCAGGCGTAAAGTACCGTCCTTCTTAGCCACAAAGAAAACGGCGGCCCCAAAGGGAGACTGTGAGGGGCAGATAAGTTCTTTTTCCAATGCCTCCTTGAGGTAGGCGCGTAAGGTGTTGTCTTCATTTGGGGTTAGCCTGTAGATAGGGCACGCCTTGGGTACAGCCCCCTGAGTTGGATAGAGTGCTGAATATGCTTCTCAGGAGGCAGGTCAGGTAATGCTTCCTTAAAGATTTCTGGGTGGCGGGCCACAATTTTGCAGTCCTGAGGCGTGGAGGTATCCTGGTGGTCTTTGAAGTGTATGATCTTGTACTGGCAGGAGTCCCAGTCAATTGATTTCAGGTCTTTCTTTTTGTCCTGGGTCTCTGTGATATGTACAAAGACGTGGTTGTGTAGCAGTTGGTCCACAGAGTCAGAGTAGATCTGGTGGTTGACGCCTTCACGCTTGATAGTCAATACTGAGGTTGCCCAGTCTATGTGAGGGTTGTTCTTCTGTAACCAGTCTAGTCCCAGTACAATGTCAAACTTAGGAAAGTTGATGACGGGACCTTGGATGATGGAGTGAAGGTTCTCAAGCATGACAGAGAAGGGGGTGGTTTCCTTTGTCACAACAATGTGGTGTTTGTCAGCCAGGACCACATTTTTAATCTGCAAAGGATTAGTGGCCAGCTTGAACTTATCCACAAAGCTACTGTTGACTAAGGTTTGGTCTGCGCCCGAGTCCAAGAGTGCTGAGCCTGTGTAACTGCAAAAGCAGAAAGGATAGGACATCAATTTATTGGGATGTCTGGCAATGGTGTACAGTACTGGGTCCTCCAAGGGCACCTGGATCATTGGGTATTGGTCCACGTCCTTGGTTTGGTATTCATTGTTGGGCAAGTCAGGAGCTGCGTGGGGAGAGCTTGGCTTGCTTAGTGCTCTCCCCGGGCTTTTCCCTCATCTTGGTTGCCTTGCACGGCAGTGACACAGAAATGAGTACAGTTTGACTGGCCATTGTTTCCATTTCCATGTCCATTCAAACCTATGGGTTTCTGGTTGGCGTTGTTCCTGTTGCCTCCAGGAGGTGATCAAGCAGAACACCCGCTTGGATGGGAATCCTTGGGTCTTTCTTGTTTCCCAGTTTAGGCCTTGTGCAGAGTGTTGGATGTCTGTTCCGCTTTTTCTGCTTCCCGGTACAGGCTTTGCAGGTTGGTCACTTGATCCAGGTTTACATGCCTCATCACGTGCAACTTGAGAGCATTGTAGTAAATGAAGTGTGTGGCTGGAGTGTCAAAGGCCATGTTGGATGGCGCACAAAGGCAAAGTTCCTCATAAGCGCGGGTGAGTTCTTTTACAGTGCCTGTCTGGGTCAGGTTCTTCACTTGGCAAATGATCATGAGCACTGTGTCTTTAAGCACAAATCTTGCCAGGAAGTCTTGCTTAAAGGTATCCCAGTTCTTGTCAGTGTGCTCTTTGTGCCACTTGTTGCACCAGGTGCCAGCGTCATGGGTCAGGCAAATGGAGATTTCTGCAATCCAAAATCACTGTGGGCATTCCATCTGAGCTAGCTTGCTCTGGGCGGACTGGAGCCATGCGACTGTGTTGTTGTTGTTGGCCCCAGCAAAAGGTTCCAAGGCGGCGCTTTGTAGTCTTTGAGCTACATAGGCAGGCATGGTGGTTTTGTTGACTGGTTGCGGCATCAATGGGGGAGCCTGAAAGAAACCTTGTGAAGACATCGTGTTGAAGGCAGATAGTGGGATTACCAAGTTTTAATATAGTAAAAAACCATCAGGTATCTTGGTACCAGGAGCGTACAGAGTCCAGTTGGGCAGGAGGCCAGACATAATTCTGTCAAGGATTTGTTGGCTGCAGCGTGTGCAGGCAACAGGCGGAATTTTTCAAGATAAGGTGGGATGGAGAACCTACCTGTGCTACAAATCTTGTAACTGTGCTGTTTTAGAAGAGTTACATGGGGGAAAATATTTAGAAGCTAGATAATAATATTTATTGTGAGATAGTGATTATATAGTTCATGTGAATCAGTGGATAACAGGAGCATGATTGGTGACCACACAGCTGGATGAAAGAAGGGGGTGGCTTGATCCTGGTAATGAGTCAAGCACCAAAACAAGGTATCCGCTGTAAAGAATCATCATCTGTTCATGTTGTTGGATTTGGTAATTCAAATTGACTTCCTAGTTTGGCTTCAAGTGACCAGATAATTGGATTGCAGGTCACAAACCCACTGGTTGGAACCTTTCTGGCAGGTTGATCCTGTGAGTTTGATAATAGTAAACTTAAAGAAAAATGGTTGATGACTTTGACCACTTCAAATATGATTTCAGTTAATTCATTTTGTCCATTGGAAATATGCAGTTCAACTTGAACTTTGCAAATTTGTCTATGAGTTCCTGCATTTTTAAAAATCCAAATAAAAATACAAAGAATTAAATTTGATTAAAAAGGGCTATCCCACAAAAGTGATTCAAAATTTGGACCAAGGATTTAACAATCCCGCATTTTTACGTTCAGGTTCTGAATTTACAGTAATATCCAGAATAAAAATGTACTCCTCTGCTTAGCAACTTGAGACACTTCAAATATTATTTAAACTGCATATGCTGCAATTTTAGGGCACATTTTTCTTGACATTAAAAGTTAGCCATTCTCAGCATATCATTTTTAGATTTATACCAACTCAGCTAATAAGATCATATCTGTGAGAATTGGGAGGGGGGCAGATCTGATAGAAATAAGATCATGCTCCCAACCACAATACAGTAGTTTTAAAAGCTATGGCAACAACCAAAAATACCTCAGATTTAAAAAAATGATTTCAGATTTGAACAAAATACAACTATCAGGTTAAAATATACACTCTGTTAACAGGGTTTATTGGCGTTAATGGGCAAAATGAGTCAACACAGCAACAAAGGGCTCACACGCAAAGCAAAATCATTCAAAATACAATCCAAAATACATTGATTCACAAACAAAATGATGTGAGTTGACTTTTGGTGTACATATGTTTACTATGTGAATTGGTGACAAAATACACCCAAGCAAGGTGAGTCAAAACTCAATCCACAAACAAAACACAATGGCAACACACTATGTAAACAAAATCACTTGATCAGTGTGTGCAATGGATTGTAATCAAAAAGATACCAAGTTATCTAAAATAAGACACACAATCTGAGACATAAATTTAAAAATATTGTATTGGGTGCTTAATTTAGCAATAAACTGGGGAAATGGATGAAAATTATGTTGTGTATTCTAAAATGGGTGTTGTAAACCAAAAACAACTAATTAGAAATAAAAAATCTATAATTGGGATATGAGAGGGAAAAATATTAATCAAATATCCAAATTCAAATAAAAGCAAAAATACAAAAGTAGGGAGTAACTTAATTAAAATTTATTTAGTATTTTATTAAATTCTCAAAATGAAAGGAACACAACAACAGAGTACCAATGCACCTGTTGTGCGCCGCAGTTGAGGTTGCCCCTGTGGGTCAAAGAACAGAGTTAGTGCAACACAAGTGTCTACTCAGGAAGAAGACAGGAGAGGAGGGTTCAATAGTGACGCTGCACTGAAACAGCCAGTTCAAGGAGCACAAGCTGCTAGGGTATAGAGCATCAATCTTTGGGTCCTCAAGCTGACCCAGAAGCCCACCAAGGTTATCACTACCAAAACGGTTAGAAACAAGGAGGTAGAACTTACTTTGTATGTATTTGACGTTGTCTACTGCCAAGAGTTGGTCCTGTCAGCCATTCTGGAGAAGGTGAAGCCTGTACTTGACACTAGCTATAAGCCCTACGTCAGTGATGGCAACCAGGAAGAGGACAGGGAGGCTGAGTTCTACAGAACTGATGAGTGACAACTGGTGTTAAAAAGATTGCAGCCTTCTATACCAAGGTACCTATGCCCTGTGTTGTGCCCAATGCCAACAAGTCAATCCCCACCACTAAAAAGCCCGCCCAGAAGCACATCCCCAATATCAAACAGATCATCCTGCTTAAGATAATGCGGGAATCTGGTGATTAAAAGGCGGCCACGGCTCTTGTTGGGGTGGATCTTAAGTACAGCTTGAAGACCTTCAACAAGCTCATCAATACTGGATGAGTCCTTGCCGCGGAGAAATCCTTGCACGTGTCAACTATGCTCACCAAGGAGCACAAATGGACAATCTGTCAGTGGATAACCCAAGATTACCATCTTGAACTGGCCAATATACAGGCCATGTTCAAATATACTTTTGGGGTTGAGGCCTCAATTTCCTTTTACTATCATCTGGTGAAGGGAATGCTTTTTCCTGGAAAAAGCCTGGGGTATCTCCCTATAATAGAAACAGCTAACCAATGTCAAAACCCAGAAAAAATATGCTGAGGTGTACACTGCCCTCAAAGCCAAGGGGACTTTCAAATTCTATTACATTGACAAATCAGCATTTGCCTTGTCAATGCACAATGGGTATGGCTATGTCCCCAAAGCTAAAATGATGGAGTAGCTTGGTGTGCTGCAGTTTACACCACAGCCTATTTGATGGTAACTCTTCTTGGTCCAAATGGGATTGAGCTTTATCAAATGATATTAGGATCCCACAACATCTGGACCTTTCTATCATTCCTCCAATTGATCCAGGAGCACCTTAGGCACACAAGCCCAGGCTTCACTAATTTAATAGTTCTGGACAATGTTGGTCTCCATAAGGTGGCTGATATTCTTGAGGAATTCCCAATGATTGACACTAGCATCGCAGTGGGCCCCCAGCAATTGACTACAGCAAATTTGTGCCTTCTCTTCCTCCCTGCTTATTTGCACTTCCTAAATCCCATCAAGGAAGTCTTTGGGTAGCTCAAGCAAGTTTTCAAGTGAGAGACACCCTCTGGGACTAAGGACCTATTTGATTTGCTGCAGGCCAGAATCCACACCCTCCCAGCTGAGACTGTGGCCAAATTCTATGGCCACATTGATTTGTTCATCCCCGTGTGCCTTGCCAAACAGCCAATCAATTGAAGGCTTAGTGTGTCCAACTTTTTTTATATTCTCTAATTTACTATTTAAGATTTATTAATTATCATCTTATATTTAGAAGCTTGTAAGCCCACAATCACATTCAGCGGGAACATCAATGAAGGTTTGTAATTTCTTTATTTTATATTAATTCTTTTATATGGCATCTGAGGTTATCCCAAACACCTGACATTGGATTACGTGAATATATTTATATCACTTTTGTCAAATAAATATAAAAATCTAATAAAAAAGCTAAATGTAAAGTGTACACAATAGAAGTAAATTTTATTAAAGTAAATATATTTATGCTTATATGATGACATTCACTGGAATTTTTTTCAAAGCAGTGTTTGCTAAAATAAAAATTATAAAATTATTATAAATAAAAATAATCTAAATTGTAAATAAATTTATTGGAATATAGAATATATTAAGAGTGCCTGTAATGGGTTCTTCAGTATGTACCCACCTGGCAATGGAGGTGGTGCACAACCTCCACTGCCACACTGTAGACAGTGGATACACCCTGATCAAAATATTCATGGCGGCTGGTAAAAGGGAGTATTGTTAGGGGAGAATGCAGGAGCAGCTTCTCTGGTGGGGTTGCAAACCCGTAGATTCCTGCCAGGACCAGGGCGTCTTGGATTACGTGATCAACCATGTTGTACCCATGGAGGGACCTTCTTCCCGTTCAATGAGAGCCAGGCCTTGTGATCCCAAGAAGGACCCTGTCCAGGTCCTCTACGCTGGTGCCCATCCCAAAGTAGAAAAGATATCCCAGGTAAACCACAAGGTAAAGTGTTTGCGCAGCAAAGGCTTCTGTAAGCTCACAGATTTTATTATACACAGTACTAATCTTCTTTCATGCTTTGTCTTTGCAAAGTTCAGCTCCATGGCTGCAGGGAGCCCCATCTCATTGATGATCCAGGTCAACCCAAAGTTGGCAAGGAGGATTTTTGTCTTTTCTTACGGCTGTTGCGTCTGCAACACCCATTCTCCTACCATGCGCCCAAAGCTCTCCAGCAGGTAAGAGAGAGTGTGCTCCACCAGGAAACAGAAGCAAGCAGCCACATGGGCCCAGTCCATCTCTGGTATATTCTTAAATGGGAGCGTTGCCAGGATATCCCAAACAAGCTCAGTGGAGTTTACATAGTAAACTCCACTGAGGGATACCAGGTCCAGGCGCAACAGTTGGGCATCCTTGTAGGCAGTAACTGCCCACTTGGATGCTCCCTTGGCATGTGTCAGCCTAGCTAGTGTGTCCCTTGTCATTGGGAAGGACCCGTGTGTCTCTCTTTAAGCTCCTGAAAGACAGGGGGGACAGAAACAGCTGCTTGGCCACATGATTGGCGTAGTTGGCATAAAATGTGGCAGGGACAAAGGGGACCAGGACCCAGCAGATTTCACTGTCTATGTTTTCTAAAAAAGGTAAGAATTTTGAATTTTTATTAATTTTGTTTTTTAGGTTACCTTTGTGTGTTTCCTCCTTGCTGGTGGCTTTATCAGGCTTAGTCATTCTTGGCAAAAGCAATTGTGCTGGCAATTTTGTGCCCTTGGTTCTGGCTTGCTTAGCTGCCTTGAGATGTGCATACATCTCAGGGCTGTCAACCCAGACAGACAGCGCAGAGAGGGAAAAAGACTTAAATTGAAGGCCTTTCACAACAGTCTTATGGACATTTAAAAGGTGTTTGGTTGTTGTTTTGGATGTGTCTGGCATTTTGGCCATAAGTGTATTATTAGACACTTTGTTGATTTTGTCCCCAGTAAGGACAGTGGCCTTGACTTTTGCCTTGACCTTGCGGTCCATGTATTTTATTTTTGCAATTGCTGAGTCAAGGTCCTTTAACAGCTTCTCCAATTCTCTCATATGATTATTTACTAACCTTTCCATATGTTTTTCTAGATTTCACCCCAATAAAATCTGTACTATTTTGATACAATTGCCTCTTTGTTTATTCCTGTTTGTTTTCACATTACTCCAATATCCCATTTTCCCCATTGTGTATATGTTTTACGCTTAGCTCAATATGTGTTATTTGCTTTGTGTTGGCATTGTTTCCTTAATTACCATATTATTTTTGGCACTTTGCACTGCCCCTTGTGAAAATATTAACAACAATTTGGTGATCATCAAAATTTTAATTAGAAATTTATAGGTTAATTGTGTTTAGATAAAGTTTTTACTGATCCAAATTCAAAACCTTAATGATAAACTTTAAGCCAATCAGGAGCCAAGTGATAAAGTGATTGTTGTGACATAAAGGGACATGCAATAATTATTTGGTGCATGTGCGCTAATTAATAAGATTGGCCTTTTGATTTGCCATTGTGCGCCATTGCCGCTGTGGCAAGTTGTTTGTGGACTAGTGCTAACTAGGGCTGCATCAGATTTCAGACGGGTGGCTCCTTTTAAGAAAAGAAGCACCTGTCCAAAATCCAGAAACAATTACAAGATAATCTTCTCAAAGAAGATTATCTTATAATTGTTTCCTTCTACACCCTAAGAAGGGTGTTCAATTTTGTATTTTTTTAAAAATAAAAAATATATATATATTTAATTTCTATTTTAAAAATTCAAAATTTGTATTTGAAATTCAAAAGAGCTTTAAAAAATAAATTTTATTATACCTTTTTTAATTAAATAAATTGAAATCTGGAAAGCAAAAAGCCTTCTTCCACCTTCTATTTTTTAGGTGATTTTGGATTCCCCCAGCGTAGGGGAATCCAAAAGAAGGTTATGGGGAAGGGTGGGTGGGATAATTACAGCATTTGCTGTAATTGTCCCTTTTTTGGTCTGCCGCAACCCTAGTCCTAACCCAGCAGCTGTCTGAGCACTAGTCCACCAACAACTTGCCACAGCAGCAATGGCGCACAATGGCAAAAGATCCAGCAAATCATATTAATTAGCTCACATGAATCAAATAATTATTGTATGACCCTTTATGTCACAACAACCACTTTATCACTTGGCTCCTGATTGGCTTAAAGTTTATCATAAAGGTTTTGAATCCAGATCAGTAAAAAATTTATCTAAACACAATTAACCTATAATTTTCTAATTGAAATTTCAATGACCACCAAATTGTTGTTAATATTATCACAAGGGGCAGTGCAAAGTGCCAAAAATGACATGATAATTAAGGAAACAATGCCAACACAAAGCAAGCAACACATATTGAGTTAAGTGTAAAGCATATACACAATGGGTAAAGAAATGGGATAATATAGTAAATAGAAAAACAAACTTGAATAAACAAAGAGGAAATAGTAGCAGAATAACACAGTGTTATTGGGATGAAAGCTATGAATCATATGGAAAATTTAATAAAAAAGTAATAAGAGAGAACTTGAAAAACTACTCAAAGACCTTGACTTGGTGATTGCCAAAATTAAAGATATTGACCGCAAGGTCAAGGCAAAAGTGAAGGCTGCCGTCCTTACAGGGGACAAACTCAAAAAGGTGTCCGCCAAGGCACTCATGGCCAAGATGCCAGACACATCAAAAACAACCAACAAACACATCTTAAATGTCCAGAAAACTGTGGTAGAAAGCCTAAAATTCAAGTCCTTTGCCCTCTCTGTGCCATCCATCTGGGTCAACAACCCTGAGATGTATGAACATCTCAAACCTGCAAAGCGCGCAAGAACCAATGACACCAAATTGCTGGTGCAATTGCTTGCGCCAAGAATGGCAAAGCCTACCAAAGCCGCAGGTAAGGAGGAAACCCGCAAAGGTACATAAAAACATAAAATTAATAAAAAAATTCCAAATACTTACCTTTTTTTGGTTAGAAAATGTTGACTATGAACTCTGCTGGGTCCTGGTCTCTTTTGTCTCCCCCACCTTCTACGCCAATTACACAAATCATGTGGCAAGGCAGCTATTTCTATCCCCTCCTGTCTTGTGGGAGCTTGAGGATAGGATTCACAGTACCTTCCTAATGTCCAGGGAGGCATTGGCTGAGCTTACACAATCTGAGGGGTATCTGAGTAGCAGTTACTGCCTACAAGGATGTCCAACTGGTCCGCCTTGACCTAGTGGTCCTCAGTGGAGTTTACTGTTTAAACTCATTGATCTTGTTTGTGATGTTCTGGAAAAGCTCCCATTTAAGAATACACCAGAGATGGGCTGGGCCCATGCAGCTTCTTGCTTCTGTTTCCCAGTGGAGCACACTCTCTCTTACCAGCTGGAGAGCTTTGGGCGCATGGTAGGAAAATGGGTGTTGCAGACGCAACAGCCGTAAGAAAAGACAAAAATCCTCCTTGCCAACTTTGGGTTGGCCTGGAGCATCAATGAGATGGGGCTCCCTGCAGCCATGGAGCTGACCTTTGCAAAGACAAAGCATGAAAGAAGATTATTACTGTGTATAATAAACTCTGTGAGCTTACAGAAGCCTTTGCTGGGCAAAAGCTTTACCTTGTGGTTTACCTGGGATATCTTTTCTTCTTTGGGATGGGCACCAGCATAGAGGATCTTGACAGGGTCCTTCTAGAAATTGACAAGTCCAGGCTCTCCCTGTGCAGGAAGAAGGTCCCCCAGGTATGACTCAGTGGATCACGTCATCCAGGACGCCCTGGTCCTGGCTGGTATCTACAGGTTTGCAGCCCCACCAGAGAAGCAGCTCCTGAATTCTCCCCTAACAATACTCCCTTTTACCAGCCACCATGAATATTTTGATCAGGGTGTATCCACTGTCTACAGTGTGGCAGTGGAGGTTGTGCGCCACCTCCATTGCCAGGTGGGTACATACTGAAGAACCCATTACAGGCACTCTTAATATATTCTATATTCCAATAAATTTATTTACACTTTAGATTATTTTTATTTATAATAATTTTATAATTTTTATTTTAGCAAACACTGCTTTGAAAAAAAATCCAGTGAATGTCATCATATAAGCATAAATATATTTACTTTAATAAAATTTACTTTTACTGTGTACAATTTACATTTAACTTTTTTAATTTCATTTTTATATTTATTTGACAGAGAGATATAAATCTATACAAGTAATCCAGTATCAAGTGTCTGGGATAGCCCCAGATAACATAGTAAAAAAATTTAACATAAATAAATAAATTACAAATCTTTATTGCTGGTCTAGTCAAATGTGATTACGGTCTTGATAGTTTCTAAATATAAAACAATAATTAACAAATCTAAAATAGTAAATTAGAGAATATAAAAGAGTCAGACATACTAAGCCTTTAATTGATTGCCTGTTTGGCAAGGCACACAGGGATAAAAATCAATGTGGCCATAGAATTTGGCCACAGTCTCAGCTGGGAGGGTGTGGATCTCAGCCTGCAGCAAATCAAATAGGTCCTTAGTCCCAGAGGGCGTCTCTCACTTGAAAACTTGTTTGAGCCACCCAAAAACTTCCTTGATGGGATTCAAGAAGGGTAAATAGACAGGGAGGAATAGAAGGCAAAAATTTGACATGGCCAATTGCTAGGGGCCCACTGTGATGCTGGTGTCAATTGATGGGAATTCTTTGAGAATATCTGCCATCTTATGGGGACCAATGTTATCCAGCACAATTACATTGATGAAGCCCAGGCTTGTGTGCCTCAGGTGCTCCTGGATCAATTGGAGGAATGATAGAAAAGTCCAGCTGCTGTGGGATCCTAATATCATTTGATAAAGCTCAATACCATTTGGACCAAGAAGAGCTACCCTTAAATAGGCTGTTGCGCAAACTGCAGCACACCAAGCTACTCCGTCATTTGAGCCTTTGGGGACTTAGCCATACCCATTGTGCATTGACAAGGCAAATACTGATTTGTCAATATAGTAAAATTTGACTGTCCCCTTGGCTTTGAGGGCAGTGTACACATCAGCGTATTTTTTCTGGGTTCTGACATTGGTTGGGCTGTTTTTATTATAGGGAGATACCCCAAGCTTTTTCCAGGGAAAGTGCATTCCCTTCACCAGATGATAGTAAAAGGAAATTGAGGCCTCAACCCCAAAAGTAGATTTGACCATGGCCTGTATATTTGCCAGTTCAAGATGGTAATCTTGGGTTATCCACTGGCAGATTCCCATTTGTGCTCCTTGGTGAGCATGGTGGACATGTGCAGGGATTTCTCTGCAGCAAGTACATAGACAGTATTAATGAACTTATTGAAGGTCTTTGAGGTGTACTTGGGATACACCACAACAAGAGCTGTGGCTGCCTTGTAGTCACCAGATTTCCACATGAGCTGGAGAAGGATGATCTGCTTGATATCAGGAATGCACTTCTGGGTAGGCTTAGTGGGCTCTGATGAACTGGAGTACTGATTGATGACAGACTTGCAAGGCATGGGTACCTTGGTGTAGAAGGTTGTAACCTTTTTGAACACTAACTGCCCCTCATCAGCTCTGAAGAACTTAGTCTCCTTGTCCTCTTCCTGATTGCCATCACTGATGTAGAGCTTGTAGCTAGTATCAATTACAGGCTTCACCTTCTCCAGAATGGCTGACAGGACCAACTCTTGGCAGTAGACAACGTCAAATACATACAAAGTAAGTTCTACCTCCTTGTTTCTAACCGTTTTGGTAGTGATAACCTTGGTGGGCTTCTGGGTCAGCTTGAGGACCCAAAGATTGATGCTCTATACCCTAGCAGCTTGTGCTCCTTGAACTGGCTGTTTCAGTGCAGCGTCACTATTGAACCCTCCTCTCCTGTCTTCTTCCTGAGTAGGCACTTGGGTTGCACTAACTCTGTTCTTTGACCTGCGGGGGCACCGCAACCACAGCGCATAACAGGTGCATTGTCATTCTGTTGTTTTGCTCCTTCCATTTTAAAATTTAATAAAATGCTAAATAAAACTTAATTAAGCCACTCCTTAATTTTAATTTTTGCTTTTATCTGAATTTGAATATTTTATTAATATTGTTTCCCCCATATCCTGATTATAGATTTTTTATTTCTTATTTAGTTGTTTTTAGTTTTACAACGCCTATTTTAGAATAACCAACATAATTTCCATCCATTTCCCCAGTTTATTGCTAAATTAAGCACCCAACACAATATTTTTAAGTTTATGTCTCGGATTGTGTGTCTTATTTTAGATAAATTGGTATCTTTTTGATTACAATCCATTGCACACACTGATCAAGTGATTTTGTTTACATAGTGAGTTGCTATTGTGGATTGTTTGTGGATTGAGTTTTGACTCACCTTGCTTGGGTGTATTTTGTCACCAATTCACATAGTAAACATATGTACACCAAAAGTCAACTCACATCATTTTTTTGTGAATCAATGTATTTTGGATTGTATTTTGAATAGTTTTGCTTTCTGCATGAGCATTTCTTTGCTGTGTTGACTCATTTTGCCCATTAACAACAAAAATACCTGTTAACAGAGTGTATATTTTAACCTGATAGTTAGATTTTGTTCAAATCTGAAATCAATTTGTGTAAATCTGAGGTATTTTTAGTTGTTGCCATAGCTTTTAAAACTACTGTACAACTCTTACATTCATTTAAAGTAAGGGGATGGAATATGTGTGAGAGGTTGAATGTCAAAACTAATCAAAAAATGATACAAGGGAGTATTAATGCATTTCTTGAGACAGGCAAATCTGGACAAATTCTAAAGGAAAAAATCAAAGGAAAAATTGACTCAACTAAAATTGAGGAACATGTCTTGGATGCAATTACCACTGCTCCTGGCGGCTCTTGCACATGATATTTAACCAGAGGTGTCTCTTGGGTGGGTTAGGTGAGGACATATTTAAACCAGTTATGCAACTAATAGTGTGAGGGCTTATCTTGGATTTTTTTAGTAAATCTTTGCATAAATATACAGGTGTAATTTGGCAGAGATCCCCAAGCATTTAGTGAGAATTGAAGTAGAGGCCCAGGGGAGGCTGTCATGTTTTGGGTTTGAAATTTTAACTTTTAGATTTATTTTGGTTCCTTTGAGCCTTTATTAAGAATTTAAATTAATTTTCAATAATTAGTAATTGATTTTTAAGTCAATTACTTTGTTTTTTGCTTGATTTTCTCTGACATTGAGCACAAGACGTTGTTACGCTCACAGAGCATTGAAACAATAAACTTACTTTTTTACATATCCCATGCTGTTACATAAGTTCTGCTATGGTTTGAAGTTCTCAGAATTCCTTACTAGCCTTTCTATTTTCCCTGTTGCAGTTTGCAATAAGCTACAAACTATTATAAATAAACCTTGCTAAGAAGAGTAGGCTTAAACAGGAATTCTAAGTTTCTCCTTGCTTCAGGTTATTTCTATTTTTTCTTTACATTTTAAGATATTTAACTCAGAATTACTAAAATTTACTTTTTTAATTTTTGAAATGTCTAACCTTTAAAGATTTGCTTAAAAATTCAACTTCAAATTTAAATTTACCCTTTTTTAAAGTCAAATCTTTAACTATTCTCCAAATTTACTCAAATTACTTAAAGTTACCTCCTAAAATTAATGCGGCTAGTTTTGTTTGTTTAAATTCAAAAGTTTAAACATTATAGAGATGATCAGTCAGAAAACTGCTGTTATTATGAAAAATCTCTTTAATTTTAAGGAAAGCTTTGATAGATTTTTGAACTATTACTCACACAGTAAGTTTCCCAATATTGACATACCACTTTTCACTGCTGGAATTCAATGAATACCCTTTCTTACCTTGTGATTTTGGGATTTTTGCAAGCTTTATTCCAACATTTTACAAATTAAAAACCCCTAGCAGTTTTCTTAAGGTTTTGTTTCAACCCATACCTAACTTTTTTATATCTCTTAATTTAAACACAGTGGCTCTTTATGCCTTTGTCTATAATGTTGTCCCATATTGGGCAAGACCTTACAGAGGTGTGTTGTGTTCTGAGGCATGGCACAGACACACAACGGGAAATCCTAACCTTAGGATTGGATTTGTACTAAGTCTTGGTTAGTTGGAAGGGAAGGTGATAGAATTACCTTGTGGCCCTGAATAACAAGTCTCTACTAGTTTTGGCTATGGAGAGGCACCAAAGTACTTGAAAACACAAAGACAGAAATGTGAATAGAACTTAAATTTTATTGATGATAAGAAATTGTAATATATATTGTTTGGTGATATCACAAAACAATACTAGGGCGGTAGGATCACTAGCCACAAGCATGAGTGGGGCAAGTGAGTTGTGCAGAATCAGTAAACCAAACAGTTGAATTTCTCACTTTATAAATAGACCCATTTTGAGGAGCAAAAGCAAAAGCAAGTCATTTGTCCTCAAAATAATCCAACAGAGGCAAAATTGATAAAGCGTGAATATTGGTATTCACAACAAGGCATAACTTTACATTCTCTGCCTCTAAACTGACCTCTCTTTTCCTGCCTGCTCTTTAGAATTACATCCTTCTACGTGCAAGTTGGTACAGGATCATGAGTGGTGATCTATCTGGCCACAGTTGTGATAATCCTGATGTTTGGGTTGCCCATTGGGCCTCAAAGTCACAATGTGAAGAGTGTAGGAAGTAATGCCAGCATTGTTGGCCTTATTTTTCAAACCACAGTCCCTCCATGCATCAAGTGCATGTCTTGCAAAAGAATCTTGATACTAATAATAGAGGTGTGAACAACTCATTATGTACCTTGAAGTGTAAGCACAAGAGTTTGTTCACTTTGAAGGCATTGAAACAGGCGGCGTAGGGTTTGCAAGGGGTCAGCTAACAACTGGTGATGAGTTGTTGACCTTCAATTTAGAATCTATCAGCAAACCCAGCCAATGTTTATTTGGGTTTTAAGAAAATATGTATGAATACATATTTCTTGATCTTCAAGCTAAGGTCACCTCTAAACTCTTCAATT
This sequence comes from Entomophthora muscae, assembly GCA_014839935.2. NCBI lineage: Eukaryota > Fungi > Entomophthoromycota > Entomophthoromycetes > Entomophthorales > Entomophthoraceae > Entomophthora > Entomophthora muscae. Next base: position 187,004 of record QTSX02006517.1, read on the forward strand.
AGAAATTGCTTCATATCATCCCAAGTGACAATAGATGGGAGCTCAGGACATCAACTTTCTGGAAAGTAAGATGTAGGTAGATAAATATTCAATCTTTTTTAGATCATTGGTGGCCCTTACCATGGCTGTTTTATAACTTGTCAGGAAAGCAGCAATGATAAAGGTATTGGGGTCAAAGATTTGCTTAAAGATTAGCTTGTAGTTTGAATCAATTGAGGAGGGCGTAGACTGGCTGTTATTGCCTGTGTTGAGAATATTAATGTTAGGAGTCCCTTCAAACTCAGAATCAGCAGTGGTCTGTCTATCCTATGTTAGTCAAAGGCTCTCTTATAAAGTGTCTAGAGTTAAACTATTATGGCCACCAATATCCCTGATAGTAGTTGCCACAGTCTCAATCCTGTAAACTTGTATTTTTTGAACAGTCACTGTGCCTTCAATTTCATTAACCCTGGTAACCATAGCTTTTGCCCAAGACACTAAAGAAAATCTTTTTGTTCAAGTCTCAGTTAGACAGATAAGATTCTGAACCTCTTGTTTTAAGGCTTCTGGTCTATCTGCAACATCATTAGTTACTTCAGCCAGATTATCCAAGGCAAAAGCACAGTTAACACATGGTTGCTCTTCTAAGCTGGACAACATCCATAATCTGTAGCACTCAGTTCTTCCTTTTCATCCTCATCTTCACCTTTGGAAACAGAGGAGGAGTTCTCTTGATCTGAGAGTTGTTAGCAAAGGTAAGCAATATTAACCCTTAAAGTAGCCACTTAATCAGTCAAGGTAGTGATGTGAGGATCAGGGACAGGATTGGAGGCAGAATGCTGAAAACAAGTGATGGCCTTAAGCTCAGTGATAGCCTCCCAAATCTTAGCCTCAGATGCAGTAGGGCCTTCAGGGGAAGGTGTAGGAGGCGCCACAGCCACAGAAGCCACTTTCTCATTAACATACATTTGAACTTGGTGCAGTGTACTGCTCAAGGTTGCCTTGTCCAAGTTGTATTAATGATGTAGTTTATGGCCCCAACCATCCACACAAAATTCAACCAACTCCAATTAGGCATTAGAATGTTCCCAAAAATGATTGATCTCGTCTAAAAAGGTATCAAAATCTTGTCAATATCTTAAGAGGGCAGCTTTGATCTGCTCTTTCCAGAAAGTATGGTGGTCATTCAGTTCACATAGTTTCTCTCTAATATATCCAGGGAGAGAAGAGCAAAGGGTGTTCAGAAATGAGGTCAAATATTCTTTAGAATCCAGAGAATCATGTTGATTATCAGGTTTGAAAGTGAAGAGACTGTGGGTTCACTCTTAATATGCCATATTTTGTGCATATTGTTGGTCACTGTGGACACCACTGAAGACAGGAGCTGGTTTTGGGATCTCAGAGCTAATTGGTGATGAACCAAGGTGGTTTGGATGAACTGGCTCACCAACAGTTTCCATTGATTCCATCAAACTAGGTGAGAGGACAAAATCCAACAGCAAGGAGTACAATTCTTCAGAGGTGTAAGAGGGACAGAGACCAGGAATCAAATGCATGGCTACTGTACCAGTGTGGAGGAGAGAGCAAACGGCAGGACAGAATTGTTCATAGTCAAGAGAGAAAGTTGGTAGAGGAGCCCACAAGAGCTGGACAACAACACCATTACCATAGGTGTCATGGGGAAGTAAGTAATATCCTCTTGAAGAGGAAGACTCAAAACCTCACAAGACTTGGGTACTTCTGTAACAATTGGAGAAGAACCAGAAAATGCATGGGAGATCATAGTAACCAAAGATCTGGCAGCCCCTGTAGTGAGCACCATTTTGGCGTGTTTGGCTCTTGGGGACAAAATCCAAGAGGACACAGCAGGAAATCTTTGTTATAAAAGGGTTGAGGTTCAAAGCTAGCCTTGGGTCAGTCTTCAGGACAAATTAAGAGGATGTACCTTGATTTCCTGGAACAAGTGAATAGTTTTCTTTTGTAAAAAAAGGAAAGGAAAGGCTTGAAGATTATAAAAGCCAACACAAATGTGGAAAAACTTGATTTTATTTGGGGAAATGATTTTAATTAAATAGTAGAGCAAGAACATAGATTGTTCAATAGGTAGACAGTGTGGCTGATGAAGTCATCTGAGCTGAACTTGTACCAGGATCATAATAGAACAGGTAGCACAATCTGGAATGGGTCATAATTGATGACAACACATTTTCAGAATGAGGGCAACTATTGAATTAAAAAAACCAACCAAGTCATTGCAAGTATTGCAACTTGCAGACCATATAAAAATAGCATTGATAGCTCAATTTACAGCATTGATGGTCATTATGTACCTTTAAATAAGGTTCATTTATTCAGCATGTCTTTTTGATAGGTATTGATGTGTTTTAAAGAATACCAATGGCTTTTGGTTGGTTAGAACTTTGAATATTTTTGCACCTTCCAGATAACAACATCATTTCATTAGACAAAAGAAAATAGCTATCAGTTTTTATCTATAAGGTTATCTTTGTTAATCATTAAATAATTTCTTAATCCATACAGTAGTTTTAAAAGATATGGCAACAATCAAAAATGCCTCAGATTTAAACAAAATGATTTCAGATTTAAACAAAATAAAAGTAGTGCAAGATTCAGGATTCAATTAATTTATTAAATTTCAGTTAATAAATGGACTTTCAAACAAAAAACAAAATTTCACTAGCCCATTATACAAAATTATATCAAACATCAAGTGGTGTAGTTCAACCCACAAACAAAATGAACTGACGCAACAAGTGAAATGGATGGATGCTGTTCTGGAGTATATTATAATCCAATCAGGATTAATACAAGGCACCAACAGAAGGACTAAAATGAAACAAAACTTGAGCAATCTAGAAGCGAGATTACACAAGCACAAAACAAAATGAACTCAAGATTATAATAAAAATAAATCACTAAATTTTAAAGTTTCTACTTTTAGTGATTTTATCCTAGGTTTTTTACAATGATTTTTACAAGCAATATCTTTGACGGTGCCAGCAGCCAAGACAGTAGCAGCCAGACCAGCTTCAATAGAGGAAAGGCTCAGAACATGGAGGCACCTGTTTACACCCAAGCCTTTGAGGCGGGTAACAAGGAAGCTGACCTGTACCTGACCCCTGACTCCTATGGCTTTGACTTGTTTGAGAGTCACTTAGAGTCTAACTCTGCCCCTGCTCCTGTACCCACCCCCGCACAAGCTGCCTACCAACCAATCAATCAGAATGGCAACCTTGATTTGGAACAACTTCCTGCCACCAGCCAACCTGCCCCCCTACAGCCAATCAGGCTTCAGCTCCCCTGGCCCAGCGCCCCAAGCAACAAATCATCACCACCCAAATTCTTCAGGAAATTGTGGCGCTGAATCTGCAGGATCTGTCCTGGGAACAGATTGCTGCCCTGTTGTAATTTAACCAAGCTACTGTCATGCAGGAATTCAACAACCTGATGAACAGGGGGAATCTGATTGGGACAGCCCAGAAGCAAAGAAGCCTAAGAAAGCCCCTGAGTCACAAATATCCAAGGCGTACCCAATCATGCTTGACCTCCTCCAGCGGGATCCCAAGCTTCTATTGACCCAGGCCCATAAGCAACTTGCGCACCATAACTTATGGGTGTCAGAGCGCATGGTGCAGCTCTGGATGTATAGAAAGGTGGCTTTCATACGGGTTCTTACCAATTTTGCCAGCAACAAATGGGATGGCACTGAGAATTCCCCATATGACACCACCATTGAATCAACCCTGGTCCAATGCTTGACTAGTCTAACTGATGATGTCATGTTCATCTCCTACTACAAGCTATCAATAGCTTTTGATGATTTTGGCAAGCAAGGAAAAGCCACCATCAATAATAGAAGGAAGAAGGTCAAGAAGGGGACATTCATTGGTGCATTTCTGGCTGTTTCAGCCAAGGGTTTTGTCTACTATCAGACAAACCCAGATTTCATCAATGGCTACTCATACAGCCATATTCTTGGTGGATTACTTGACTCCTGGGATGGCTCAAACTCCAAGTACCAGGTTTTCTTGAGCCACCAGATGGAGGGTAGCTCTACCGCCCTTGAGGGCATCCAGGGACACGGGCATCAGGCCTCAGTCTACCCTGCCGGCCATGCAGACGTCCATCTGGCTGATGTTGTCTTCTTCAACATGGGATCCACATTACGGGAGCGCCACCCTCAGGCTTTCAACAACCTCTATCTTGGGGTCCTTGATACCAATTTTCTCTTTGGACGCCAGATGGTGGCTGACTTTTTGCGCAAATGGTTTTCCATGTGAACATGGGCAACCAATCACGTAAGAATAAGCACCTTCCACCTTGGGCCACTGCCACTTACCAGCCCATCCAGCCAATGACCAATGAGGAATATGACAAGTGTTATATGACAGCCATCACGCAAAATCCTCCTGCCTTCACCCCCGCCACCAACACCTCTAACCTGCAAGTCCAACCCACCCAATCCCAGACCCCCCAGGCCAGCACTGCCTCTATGTCTTCCTTCCCGTGTTATTCTGCCTCATGGACATTACTCTCCCCCGCCCCAATAAACCCCTGTCACCAAACATTTTCTATTTAAATATTTTTTTTAATTTCAATTTTTCATGTTCTCTTTGTTTATAGTTGGTTTTATTTTTTATGTTCAGCTTATTTCTATAAAATCATATATTTACTATGTTGTGTATCTAGATCCAGAAAACAGTTATTTTTAGCACTTAAACATAGCCCCTTGTGAAAATATTAACAACAATTTGGTGATCAGCTAGATTTGAATTAGAAAATTATAGTTTTAACTGTTTTTAGATAAAGTTAACACTATAATTTTCTAATTGAAATTTCAATGACCACCAAATTGTTGTTAATATTATCACAAGGAGCAGTGCAAAGTGCCAAAAATGACTTGGCAATTAAGGAAACAATGCCAACACAAAGCAAGCAACACATATTGAGATGGGCGTAAAACATATACAAAATGGGTAAAAAGATGGGATAATGTAGTAGATGGGAAAACAAAAAGGAATAAACAAAAAGGCAACAGTATCAAAATAATACAGAGCTTATTTGGGTGAAAGCTATAAAAACATATGGAAAGGTTAGTAAAAAAATCAAATGAGAGAACTTGAAAAACTACACAAAGACCTCAACTTGGCAATTGCCAAAATCAAGGACACTGACCGCAAGGTCAAAGCCTAGTCAAGTCCGCCATCCTCACTGGGGACGAAATTGACAAGTTGTCTGCAAAAGCACTAATGTCAAAAAATGCCAGACACCCCAGAGAAGACCATCAAGCTTCTTCTCAACATCCAGAAGACAGTGGTGGAGGGCCTGCAATTTACGGCATACAATCTTTCTGCGCCATCTGTCTGGGTTGATGATCTGGAGATGTATAAACATCTCAAACCCGCCAAGCGTGCTAGGGCAGAGGATACTGAATTGCCAGCGCAATTGATTGTGCCAATAATGGCCAAGCTGGCCAAGGCTGCAGCAAGAAAGAAATACAAGAAGGTAGCCTAAAAAATAAAATTAATAAATTATCAAAAAACTTTTCCTTTTTTCTTAGAAACGTAGATGGCAAACTCCGCCAAATCCTGGTCCCCTTTGTCCTGGCCACCTTTTATGCAAATTATGCCACTCATGTGGCCAAGCAATTGTATCTGTTCTCCCCTGTTGTGCAGGAGCTTGAGGACCGTATCCACGGGTCCTTTCCAATGTCATGGGAGGCATTGGCTGGGCTGACACATGGAGACGGGGCATCCAAGTGGGCAGTTACTGCCTAAAAGGATGCCCAACTGGTCCACCTAGACCCGGTTAACCTCAGTGGAGTTTACTGTGTAAACTCTATTGAGCTTGTTTAGGACGTCCTGGCGACGCTCCCATTCAAGAATGTACCAGAGATGGGCCAGGCTCATACAGCTGCTTGCTTCTGCTTCCCGTTGGAGCACACCCTGTCTTACCTGCTGGACAACTTTGGGTGCACAGTGGAAAAATTGGCTGTTGCAGACGCAACAGCCGTCAAGAAGACAAAAATCCTCCTTGCCAACTTTGGGTTGGCCTGGAGTGCCAACAAGACAGGGTTCCCTGCAGCCATGGAGCTGACCTTTGCAAAGACCAGGCATGACAAGAAGATCACCGCGGTCTATAATAAATTGTGTGAGTTCACGGAAGCCTTTGCTGGGCAAAGGTTTCACTTAGTGGTTTACCTTGGCTATCTTTTCTTCTTTGGGATGAGCGCCAGTGTAGAGGATCTAGACAGGGTCCTTCTGGGAATCAACAAGGCCCGGCTTGCACTTGAAAGGAACAAGGTCCCCCCTGGATATGACTCAGTGAACCACGTAATCCAAGACGCCCTGGTCCTGGCAGGGATTTACAGGTTTGCAGCCTCACCCAAAAAGCTGCTCCTCAGTTTGCACCTTACACTACTCTTCTTCACCAGCAGGAGGGAGTTTTTAAATAAGGGTGTATCCACTGTCCACAGTGTGGCAGTGGAGGTTGTGTGCCATCTCCATTGTGGGGTGGGTACATACCAAAGAACCCACTACAGGCACACACAATAAAAATATGATTCCAATAAATTTGATTACAATTTATATTATTTTTATTATAATAAATTTTTATAATTTTTATTTCAGCAAACCAGTTTTGCAAAATATATTGCAGAAACAGTTTTCATAAAAGCATAAAATTATATGTTATTAAAATAAATTCTAACTTGTACATTTTAAGTTTAATTTTTTTAAAACTATTTCTATATTTATTTGACAAAAGTGATTTAAATATTTTTGCATAATCCAGTATTGAGCATTTGGAATTACCTCAGATGGCATAATAAAATAATATATAATTAAATAAATAAATTACTTACTTACATCTATTGATGGATTTTCTGAATGTGATTGCAGGTATGGAAACATCTAAATATAAAATGATAATTAATAAATCTTGAATAGTAAATAAGAGAATATAAAAAATGGACACAATAGGCCTTTAATTGATTGGCTGTTTGGCTAGGCACACAGGGATAAACAAATAAGTGTGACCATAGAATTTGGCCACAGTCTCAGCTGGGAGGGTGTGGATCCCGGCCTGTAGCAAATTAAAGAGGCCCTTGGTCCCAGTTGGAGTTCCTTGCTTGACAACTTGCTTGAGCCACCCAAAGACTTCCTTGATGGGATTTAGGAAGGGCAGATAGGCTGGGAGGAAGAGAAGGCAAAAATTTGCCGTGGCCAATTGCTGGGGGGCCCACAGCAATGCTGGTATCAATCATTGGGAATTCCTCAAGAATATCAGCCACCTTATGGAGACCAATGTTGTCCAGCACAATTACGTTGGTGAAGCCTAGGCTCGTGCGCCTCAGGTGCTCCTGGACCAATCTGAGAAATGATAGGAAGATCCGGCTATTGTGAGATCCCAATATCATATGGTAGAGCTTGACCCCCTTTGGACCAAGGAGAGCCACCATCAAGTAGGCTGTGGCGCAGACTGCAGCACGCCAAGCCATCCTGTCATTGGAGCCTTTGGGGACATAGTCATACCCATTGTGTATTGACAAGGCAAATGTCAATTTGTCAATATAATAAAATTTGACCCTCCTCTTGGCTTTGAGGGCAGTGTACACCTCTGTGTAGTTTTTCCGGATGTCAATGTTGGCTGGGCTGTTTCTGTTGTAGGGGGATACCCTGAGCTTTTTCCAAGAAAATCACATTCCCTTCACCAGATGGTAATAAAAGGAAATCAAGGCCTCAATCCCAAAAGTAGATTTAACCATGGCCTGTATATTTGCCAGTTCAAGATGGCAGTCCCAGGTGATCCACTGGTAGATTGCCCATTTGTGCTCCTTGGTGAGCATGGTAGAAACACGCAAGGATTTCTCCGCGGCAAAGACACAACCAGTATTGATGAATTTTTGAAAGGTCTTGCTGGTGTACTTGGGATCCACTCCAACAAGGGCCGCAGCCGCCTTGTAATCACCTAATTCCTGCATTAGCTTAAGCAGGATGATGCGTTTGATATTGGGGATGCGCTTCTAGGCAGGCTTTTTAGCAGTGGGGATCAACTTGTTGGCATTGGGCACAACACAGGGCATAGGTACCTTGGTATAGAAAGGCTTCAACCTTTTTTAACACCAGCTGTCCCTCATTGGTTTGATAGAACTTGGGCACCTTGTCATCATCCTGATCATTATCACTGACGTAGGGCTTGTAGCTAGTATCAAGTATAGGCTTCACCTTCTCCAGCATGGCTGACGGGACTGACTCTTGCCAGTACACAACACCAAACACATACAAAGTAAGTTCTACCTCCTTGTTTCTAAATTTCTTTGTAGTGATGACTTTGGTGAGCTTCTGGGTCAGTTTTGGGACCCAAGGGATGATGCTCTGCACCCTAGCAGCTTGTGCTCCTTGAACCAGCTGTGTCAGTGCAGCGTCACTATAGAACTCTCCTCTACCGTCTCCTTCTTGAGTAGGCACTTGGGTTGAACTAACTCTATTCTTTGACCCGCAGGGGCAACTGTGACCGCGGCGCACAACAGGTGCATTGGTACTTGGTTGCTGTGTTCCTTCCATTTTAAAATTTAATAAAAGATTAAATAAATTTCATTAAGTTAGTCCATAATTTTAATTTTTGCTTTTATCTGAATATGGATATTTAGAGTTTTTCCCACCCAATATCCCAATTATAGATTTTTTATTTCTTAATTTGTTGTTTCTGGTTTTACAACGCCCATTTTTGAATACCCAAAATAATTTCCACCTATTTTCCTAGATTTTACTGCCAAATTCAAACACCCAACACAATATTTTTAAGATTCATGTTTCAGATCTTGTGTCTTATTTTAGATACCTTGGTATCATTCATTATTACAATCCATTGCACACATTCCGTGAGTGATTTTGTTTATGTAGTGAGTTGCTATTGTGTTTTGTTTTTGGTTTGCGTTTTGCCACACCTTGCTTGGGTGTATTTTGTCACCAATTCACATAGTAAACATATGTACACCAAAAGTCAACTCACATCATTTGTTTGTGAATCAATGTATTTTGGATTGTATTTTGAATAGTTTTGCTTTGTGTGTGAGTCTTTTGTTGCTGGTTTGACTCATTTTGCCAATTAACGTCAATAAACCCTGTTAACAGAGTGTATATTTTAACCTGAGAGTTGGATTTTGTTTAAATCTGAGGTATTTTTGGTTTTGCCATAGATTTTAAAACTACTGTGTGGAACATGGGGGATTTTCTTCTGTTGTTTTGAATCCTGAGTACTTCTTTAATTGAATAATGGAAAGTGTCTGTTTCTAACTCATAGATCCCTTCTTGGTTAAAATATTGTAAGATAAATACCATGATTATTTAATCTTTGAGTTGAAAAAAGTATTGTTTTCTTAATGATGTTCCTAAAAACCTAGTTATCTTACCAGTGATTGCAGATAGTGTGGTATTCAGCACTCCCCAGTTGAGGATGAATCTTCTGATGTACACAATTATTCCCAAGAAAGTATATAGCTTGCTCCTATTTTGTGGCGCTGACATGTCAGTTATGGCTCTTTATCTTTTCAGGATCTGATTTGATTATGTATTTGCTGATAATGTGCCCCAAAAAGAGTAGTTCTATGAAGAAAAACTTGAATTTGAATAGTTTGGCTACTAGCTGGTTGTCTTTTATAGTGATGAGTATCATGTAGAGCCTTTTAGTGTTACTCCCTGCTGTGGCTATAGATGATTATATTGTCTAGGTAGACTATGACATGTTTCCCAATGTATTCTTTAAATACTTTATTCATGAAGGTCAAAAATTTACTGGGAGCCTTTTTCATATCAAATTTAAGTACAACACATTAATAACCCCAGTCATGAGCAAAATTAAGTTGAAGTGAACTTCCTGTATGAATAACTGGCTGCATAAAACTGATGTCATGTCATGTGTGCAACTGCATCTTAGCAATATTTGAATTGGATTTGCATGTTCAAACCCACATTCAAAATCCCTTGTTATTTACAATCTTTGTTGTTAGCAGTGAGCACCTGTTGAGAACCCAGACTGTGAGAAAATTTGAGCAGAGTATAGGACTCTGAAAGTAATAAGTGACAACTTCATTTAACATGCATGCAATACACTCTCTGTACCCACTATTCCTATATAATCTCCCCTCAATACTTTTACCTTTAAGTAAATAATTCTTGAAAAGTTGATAGCTAAGCTATCATTAAAGTTCAACCCAAATATTTACTATCTATTCAGTTCTATTATAGAAAGTAAACTCTTCTGTGTCTAACACAGCTGGGCTTTACATTGGGATGTTCTTGGGCTTAACTTGTATTTGATGATATCTTGCAGTTAGGTCAATCTTTGTGAAGAATTGAGACCCCCTAAGGCATTAAAGAGGTCTTCACTCAGAGGCAGAGGATACCTGCTTCTAATTTTGACCTTGTTAATAGCTCTGTAATTATTAAAAGATGTAAATCTCTATTTTTTAGCTACAAATAAGAGAGCTGCACCAAAAGACAACTTGTATAATTTTATAAAACCCTTTTTAAGCTTCATTTAGATACTTATTTAGAGTGTCATCATTTTTGGTGTTAATCAATAGATGGGTTGACTTTTAGGGATACTTCTCTTTAGATCAATGCTAAGTTGAATACATCTTTTAGGTAGCAATCCTGACCGTTTTTCCTGATGTCAAGATTTTTGGGTCTTGAATTTTTATTTTGTTTATTTGGGGGAAGTGTAGACATAAGTTTTGTGTTGATAGGCGGATCTGTGTGACAACAGATGTACTTCATATTGGTGTGAATGGTAAAGATGGGGTTCTGCCTAGTGGCAATTGGGTATAAGGACTCTTATAAAACAGGGCGCTGGCTTTGGCAAGGTGGCAGAGGATCCTGGGGTACTTATCAATACGCTCTTGATAATACGTGGCACTACTGTAACTTGATTGCAGCAATGTGGGTGATTGTAAATTGACTGCACACCAAATAGATCTGGAGAGGATATTTATAGGGTGTTATCCCCATGACCAGACTTATGCCTGGTTTCTGTTAACTCTTACTTGTTAGCCTATCATCCCCAAGCTACTAGTGTCAGCCCCCAGAGTTAAGATTCCAAACCTTGTCAGGGTCTTGGAATGACATAATTGTCATGCTGCTTGCATCTTCATCTGCAGGAAAAACTTCTGTGATTGCATGTGCGTCCTTGTTTTTGATTAGCTAAACTCTTCATAGAGCTGCAGGACCCAAATGTGTTGGGCAGGCTTCTGTTCATTTTCTCAGCTGCTTATTTTGATTGGTGTAGATCTTCCTAGAGCTGCAAGATTGTGTTTCAGATGGGCTTCTGTCTATTTTATTGGTTAATTAATTTGATTGTTTGAAGCCCCCTAGTTGATATTCAACTATTATCTAGCAACATAACTTGAATACACTCTGGGTGATAGCGCGTCCACTTATCCATAAGTTTTGGTCCATAATACTCAAGTGATTCCAAATTCAGAAAATTTAGTTCTGAATCAACCTACTATCAATTAATTGCTTGACTTTGTTATTCAATCAGTATGGTTAACCAATTGAATATTAAAAATAGAGGATTCTATTTTGGCTGCATTGTGTCCCCTTTCTAATTGGCCAAGGTGGCAAGGAGATTGATCATTTAACCCTAACTGAATCAAGATTTCCTGACACCTGGAATACAGAGGAAATTTTGGAATAAAGTACTGGTGTATAGATTCCTTTTTGTGCAATGAGCTCATATTTTTAAAATGAATGATTTGTAGTTGAAAATGTTTCAGTCAATCTTTCTGGCATCCTTCTACTCTTCTGTTTTTTTTAATCTTCACAAATAAATGATTTCTCATGAGATTATCAAGATGGGTAGGATAAAAATGATGGTGTAATTTTTCTTGTTGTATAGTGAGTGAAGCACTGAGCCAGTTGATGTGAGGGTTTGTCTTTCTCATATAATCTAAACCAAGCAATAAATTGTATTTAGGTATTGGAATAATGAGATCACTGAGGGTAGTTTAAACATCCCACATATGAGCTCAGAAAGGGTTTGATTCTCTGGTGACTGATGTGTTCATGTTGTCTGCCATGTCAACTCTTTTGATGTTACTTTGGACTGTGGATAGTTTCATGAGGTTGGCAATTTTTTGTCAATGAGGGATAAATCCTCTCCAGTGTCAAACATTGCTGTGTCCTGATATCTGAAAAAGAGGAAAATATAGGTGAGGATTTTATTTACAGTTTGGGAAGCAAACAGTATGAGATTGCTTGAGGGTACTTGTATCATGATTATCAAACCCACATCTTGGTTCCTGCACAAGTCTTGTGAAGTGGGGGAGGACAGCTTGCCTAAGCACTCCCCTGAGCTTTTCTCTCCCTGATTAAAGTATCAGTGCTCATCTGGTTTGCCTGAGTTGCATATTTTTTGCCTTGAGGGTGAGGGTTATCAGATCAGTTGTTTTTCTTGTTGGGTTCAGGGTCCTTCTTTACTGTGGGACTCTCTTTCTGTTTGTTGGTTACATGCAGGTTATCATATTTCTGTGCAGCTTGCTTTTCTTCCAAAAACATGCCTTGGAGATTCTTGCAGCGGCTCATGTCAAATTGATGTCTGATGTGTGTGGGGAGGCAGTTGTAGAAGTCCAGCTATGGTCCAGCCTAATCAAAGTTGATGGTGTTGGGAGATCAATCACATATGTCTCTATAGACTGCAATGTACTCCTCAATAGTTCCTGTTATTTTAAAGGTTCTGAGTTCTGTCATAATCCCAATGCCAGAATCCATTACTATAAATTCAGAGCCTAAACATAAAATTTTGGGACTCTCAAATCCTTGGTCCAATTTTCAAATCACATTTTCAGGATAGCCTTTTTTATTAAATTGAATTCTTTGTATTTTTATTTGTATTTTTAAAAGTGCGTGAGCTCATAGACACTTTGCAAAGTTCAAGTTGAACTGCATATTTCCAATGAATAAAATGAATTAACTGGAATCATATTTGAAGTGTTCAAATCCATCAACCATTTTCATTAAGTTTACTATATTTTTTGGAATTGCGGAATTGTTAAATCCAAGAACCAAATTTCAAATCACTTTTGAATGCCACTAGTAAACTCAGAGATTAATTACAGGAACTTGAATCCAAATTGAATGTACAGTAAGAAACTAGGACAAATCAACCCAAATCAAGAAGCTCCACTCTGGATAAAATCAAATGAAAAATCCAATCTCAATAACCATGTTTAGACATGAAATTAAGTGAAATTTAAAATTGTCTAAACTGGAAATGATGCAATATTCTGTACTCTAAATCACTAATATAGCAAACATAAAACCATGTAATGATATATGAGCTACCCTCCTGATGACGCAGAATTTTTTTAAAAGTTTTTTAGCCCCAAGCGTAGCCAGGGGCCAAACAAACTTCTTTTCAAGGAAGAAAAGAGAGGTGGGAAAAAACTTTAAAGTTGAAACATCACTGGATTACTATACTATGTGTTAATGGATTGCTATCAAGGATTCTTGATTACACTAGATTTTAAAGAGCGCTAATAATAAAATGGAATTATATTTATAATCTATTTTATCACGTTGTCTTTTCCTTAATGTGTTGATAGTTCATTTGCTATTGATAATGTGCTTGTGTGTAATTAGATAGTTTCACCTCCAGTTGCCTTGGCAATATGAAATCAAATTGCCTCTGTAATCACAGCTGGTCTTGGGGAGGCAACTTGATTTCCTATTGCCAAGGCAACTGGAGGCAAAACTATACAATTGAATGAAAGTACATTATCAACAGCAAATGAACTATCAACACATTAAGGAAAAGACAACATGATAAAATAGATTGTAAATATAATTCTATTTTATTATTAGTGTTCTTTAAAGTCTACTGTAATCAAGCATCTAAATTTTAGCTGTCCTAAAATGGAATAGTGTCATTTTTGAGAATGATATGATTCCTAAAATAATTAGCACAAATCCACTCTAGATCCTTTAGCATCCTTTTTGAGACACCCATAAATTATATTTATTTCAAATTCAGCTCATTTTTGATTTGAAATTTGGTTCTTGGATTTGAAAATCCCACAATTTCAGATTTGTTGATTTTTACATGATGTCTATGATTTGTTTGACATACAGGAAACCTCAAATTGTACATTAAAATCCCACATTTCTGATTCATGTATCCTGCATTTGTTTTCTGTGTTTTTTCTTTTGTTAGTTGATTTATCTGCTCAAGGGATTCAAAAATTTCCAATTTAAATAAATCAAAAAAGTCAAATTAAATGGTTAATTTTATTAAATATATTTTAATTTTCACTCCGCTGAGCTGTCCACAAAAGTGATTTGAAATTTGGACCAAGGATTTGAAAATCCTGTATTTTTATGTTTAGGTTCTGAATTTACAGTATGGCAATTTTTTTCAGGTACACATTCTTGAACATTTCCCAAACTTTGTTGTGACCAGGGTTTTGATCAAATCATTTTCTTATAAAGAATGAGGCAGACCCAGTAACGCATAAAGCAACTATACTTGCCCAGAGTTTCCAGAGGTAGCCTACTTGTGTAAGCTTATTTTGGGTGCTTTGAATCCAGAGATCTTCATTTTTGCGGTGTAGTCCTGAGAGCATGTCAATTTCTGCTGAGTGTTGTCATTGGAATACAATGTTGGGCATTTTGATTGTTTCAGGGATTAGAGGTAGATTCAGGACTCCTTGTGTACTGAGGAAGTTGTACTGTTTGGTTAATATGAGGGTATTGTTGAAGACAGGGAATCCTGTGGGGGTTGTCCTGAACTTCTTTGTATTGTATCCAGCCAGTGGGAAGTACCATCTGATGGGTTCTTTTCTTTGGAGGACTTTTTTAGTTTGTGTAGGTGTGGATAACCTACTTCTGCTACCACTGTTGTGTATATACTTCTGAGAAGTATGATAAAAAATAAAGGGTAAAAGTAAGAATATAATGATACTTTATTTGATATGAGATTAGAATATTATATAGTATCATGATAAGACACGTATTGTCTATGTACGTCATAGTGGTCATGAGGCTTGTCCAAGTAGTTTTATGCTTAGGACTCAAAATTTTGATCCCTGTAATAGATGTGCAATTGATAAGAGTGTCACCTACTCAAGGATTAGTTGGGGAATCACACAGAGAATTACTTTCTTGAGAGAGAGTAGTTAAAGATGTTGCAATAATAGTGTACCACGGATTCATGTCAGATGGTTGGGGCAGAAAGTGATATGACTGGTAAAGTTAGTGTGGTTATCTGTCAGTAAAATCTGGGGGCAGCCATGCTTATATATGATATTTTTCAAGATAAATGTGGCTGTCACCAGTGCAAATTGATTGGAAATGACCTTATCTTCTATTCATTTAGTCAAGCGGTTGAATGTCACAATGATAAACTTTTTTTGCTGTTGGTATTTGATAGTGGTCCCACTATATTAATAATAGCTGTGTGGAAGACAAACTTGGGCTGGACTAGTTTGTGCTGAAACTTGGCTACTGTTGGGTGTTTTATGTTACAGTTGTAAAAGGTAACTAGTGACTCAACTAAAGCAGGGTGCATTTTTTCCCAGAAGCTGTAAAGTTGTAACATAGCCAGTGTCTTATGTATGTCATCATGTTCAGTAGTTTTGTGCACTGTTACTACGGAATTCATGCAAAGAGAGGGTCAAATTTATGGGAGCCAGGAGTCTTTATAGAGCTTTAAGAGGTGCACTTTAGAAACTTTTGTGTCAACAGACAGATTTTTGAGTGTCTTTTGTATCTCTATAGGTCTTCTCCCCACAAAAAAGATATTTCATAAGCTTTGCATAGAGTATTTCATTCATGGAGAATATTAAGGTGGCAGTGGGAAGGCAAGAAAGACTATCTGCATTCTGATGAACATTTTATGTGTGATGTAAGATCATGTAGTTGTAAGCTTGAAGCTTAATAGCTCATTGAGCAAGGCAGACTTCTGAGTTTTTCAGTGTTTCCAGCCATTGAAGAGAGATGTAGTCTAGAATACTGTGAAGTATACTCCATGAAAGTACTCTGAATTGTTGACATGAGTAAATCACAGCCAAGCATTCCCATCTGTAACTGTATACTTCCTTTCATGAATGGTAAGGGTGTGTTAATATTATATCACAGGGTGCTTCAGTCATTCAGCATCCAGTTGAGAGAGCACTTCACTAACTGGCATCAGGCTGGTATCAGTGTAAACTATGAATAGTCTCAAAAAGTCTGGATATACAAGAGCTGGGGAGACAGTAAGGGTTTTTTTAGAGCATCAAATGCTGTCTGACAAGCTGGGCTCCAGAAAAATTTCACATCAGCCCAAAGGAGTTGGAACAGTGCATAACCCAGCGTGGTAAAGTTAGGGATAAGTTGGCAGTAATAACCTATTATTCTCAAGAAGACTTGTACATCTCTCTTGCTGGCAGGCACCTGCATTTTCTCAATGTCCTCAACATTAAGGGGCACAGGGCAGAGTCCATAAAAGCTTATGATAAAACCAAGGAGCTCAAAATGTTATGTGAAAAGTTGTATTTTCTTGGTTTTAGCTTAAGGTTGACAGCCAGGATGCGTTTGAACACTTACTCCAGGTATGCAAGGTGTTTATTAAAAGTACAGGGAAAAAATTGATATCATAAAGGTAGACAAGGACACAGAAAAGCTTAAGTTTTCCCATAACTGCGTTCATAGCCATTTGAAAAGTGGCTTGTGTGTTAGACAATTCTTGTTATATCCTAATGGGTTATAATAGGCCTTAGTTTGTGATTATAGTGCACCTTTTTTGGTCAGCTGGTGGTAAGTCCATCTGCTAATAATCAGAGATCAGGTTCATGGCCAATGTTGAAACCAAGATTCCATCCTTGCCTGCTAATGTATCTCAATGCACAGGGGGCCCTTGATGAGTTTCCCCATGACATATCTAACAACATGTATCAATCTGATGACAATGTAAAATTATGGGCACTATCACCCTAATTAGGAGCACTACCAATTCAACACACTGATCCCCGCGCAAGTTATTCCACACACCAAAACTTTATATGGAACCTGCCATTGTGCCACCCCTTGGTGGCCTTGTGGCTTTCCCATTATAGTATATTAGTCACAATAACAACCAATAAACCCTATCTTATTATTCTCCTTCCTGTCCTTTATATTGAACTGGTGTCTTCCCCAATCAAATACTGAACTATCATTGGTTCAGTTGCAACACATATGTTTGCCTAACTTAAGGCTCAACCCCTCCAAATAGGAATAACCTGCCCCAGTATCAATATCTAAGGACTACACTGTACCAACCAACACAGTGCCAAACATGGGAGCAACTGATATTCTAGACATAGTATCCTCTTACTCACCAAAATAAAGAGTGAGTATTTTTCTTTTTAGTAGAAGACTTTGATCCAAGTATTTTCTTAGATGAACATTGTCTAAAGTCTTCATATACTCCTTTTTCAACACTCTGATATCCAAGGTGATGCTCTCTGTCTTGCTGATTACACTGTGGTTGTATGTCATTCCTTCTTACTGTATTGTCAAGTCAATTGGGGGGTGTGAAATCCCTGGCTTTTGGACTTGACAATCCTGCCATCAACCTTGATTACAGTGGCATTGAATTGCTATACTCAGAATACCATGATGTTTGGCTCAATTAATATACAACTTATTCATCACTCCATATATCTTAAGCCATCAGTAAACCTGAATGATCCTAAAAATATTCAGTGGCACTGAGGCCAAACTGCTCTACTTATCAGAATATTTTTCCTTGACCCAACACCAATAGGCTGGTTTGCCCTTGACTTGATCTGAAGCAGTTATCCACTCTTGGGCAATCCAGCGCTGCGGCGTCACAACCCCAAAATTCCCAAGTGCTCCATAGGAGCTGAAAACTTGGCTAACAATGAACTTTTAGGTACCAATCTCAAAAAACATAATTAAAATAATGGCTAGTATGTGGTTTAATTTAGTTCTTCTTAATTGGCTGAGGTTGAATCCAAAAAACTCCTTGATATATT
This sequence comes from Entomophthora muscae, assembly GCA_014839935.2. NCBI lineage: Eukaryota > Fungi > Entomophthoromycota > Entomophthoromycetes > Entomophthorales > Entomophthoraceae > Entomophthora > Entomophthora muscae. Next base: position 205,020 of record QTSX02006517.1, read on the forward strand.
TTTCATATGTTATTTTATTATACTCTGCAATGGAGTAGATCCCACTCATAGGAAATGGGATGGATGGACTGGTTTTCAGGAAGAAAACCACAATAGCAGCTTGGCATTACAGCTGGCATCACACTTGCCTTAGGATAAGGTTGGGAGCAGGAATAATGCAATAATGATTACTCTGCAATGAAGCATTGGGCAACACACCTTTTGGGGAACTATCCAATAAACTCCAATACCATGGGCTGGTCCGGCCTCAAGGATTCTTGGGTCAATTACCCATGCAAGAATAATCCTATAAAATGATATTTCCCTTATGATAATAAAGATCCTACTATTGTTCTCTTCAAGTATACCCTACCTTAAGGGTTTATCTGTGTTTAAGATAGTGAAGAGTGTGTTTTGGTCTTCCTAGTAAAGCTAAAGGTATATTGAAGTTAACATTTGTATATTGAAATTCTTAGTCCTAATACAAGGGATTTATACTCTCTTTCCCTGTAAACCAAACCTACTAAATCTCACGCCCTAAAAGTTGAGACCATTAAAAACAAAAACAAATAAAGGTAACAACAATTAAAGACAGAACCCCCTTATCTGATTGGCTCAGAAGCAAGAGCTTTGGGGAGGAAAGACTTGGAGTGCTTGTAGAAAGCCACCACCTCATCACTTGGTATTGAGAATTGGCTGACCTCAAGAATATTGAAGAGATTTTTGGTGTCCTGTGGTAGGCCTTTTTTCACCTTATTATTGATCCAACCAAACACCTCCTCAATTGAATTCAGAAATGGAGAATATGGTAGGAGGAAGAGAAGTCTCATTGGACAGTTAGCAAGGCAGTGGCTGAAGGTGTGACTTTTTTGTCAACAGGTGGGAACTTGGACACAACCAGATCTACTTTGTGGAGCCCAACATTATCAAGCACAGAAATGTTGAAAGTGCCGCTGTAATTATTCTGCAGGTATTCCTTGATGGTTTGAAGAAAATCAAGGAATTTCCCACTATTATGGGAACCCTTGATCTTTTGATATTGGTCCAACTCACAAGAACCAAGAAGGGCTACCATAGAATATGTCTGGGAACAGACAGCTGCATGATGTGCTACACCATCTTTGGATCCCTTCTTGACCTAACCATGTCTAGACCTTAGTGAGGAGGAAAACAACAATTCATCTATATAGAAGAGCTGTAAATTCCCAGTCTTCTTTAGAGCCAGATAGGTCTTGGCATAAATGTGGCAATCCTCAATGGTCTTCTTGCTGTTTCGGTTGTACAGTAAAACTCCCAGTACTTTCCAGGAGAATCCCAAATCAACCATTGCTTTGTAGACAAGGGTTTTGGAGAAAGAAAGCCCAAACTCTGTGGCAAGCATTGATTGGACAGCAAGTGAGTCCAGGTGGCAATCCTTGGTAATCCACTGCTTGATTGCCTCAAGATGGGTAGGCTGAAGTAGGCTGGGCTGCTGCTTAGCCTTGGTGGATTTGGCAATTGTCCCGGTGTTGCTGTATTTGTTTTTGAGGTTTCCAATATATCTGGCTGTGACAACAAATTGGGACACAATATCCCAAACTGACATCCCCCCATTCAAGCAGTTGAGGAGAGATTTATGATCACTATCCATCAACTGACACCGGCCCTTGGCAGATACTGCGGCATCCTGGCTATCAGGCTCAACACATGAGATAGGGACTTTTGTGTAGAAGGTGGGATCATTCTGACTTGTGGTGGTGCCATCAATTGTAAAACACAAAGCAGGCACAGATGGTTCCTCAGTTGTGGCCAATGGCTCATAAGAGGTGTTGAAAATGTGGGGCAGGAAGTGGCAAATCTGGGATCTAGAGTTTGTGGTGTGTTAAAACTGGGTATAAAGTGGAGGTTTATGTAACTTCACTGTTCCAAAAAACCCTAGTATGGAAGACTTTAGTAGAAGGCCTTGAGAGTGGCTTATGTCTGGGATTCAAGCTGGTGTTTTGGGATTGTGACATGGGAGGTGGTTGGTCTGCACTGACACCTTGAGAGGCCTGTGCATTGGCATTAGTCCCCTTGAGCTGTGTTCTAGGTCTATTCTTGGACCCTCTGGGGCGCCCTTGTGGACAGACTGCCCCACAGGCTGGTGCAGAAGCTGGTTGAGAATGGGATAGTCTGTCCATAAAAATAAAATAAAAACTATGTTTTAGATTAAATATGTGTTTTATTTAGATTTTTGGTTTAGGTTTGGGTAGCTGTTTTCTCTTGACTTAGCTTTGCATAGTAACAGAATTTCTATATTAGTGAAGTGAAGTGTATGATATTGTATTATTTCCAGTTTTAGACACTTTTACATTTTAGCTAAGTTTTATGTCTAAACATGGTTATTGAGATTGAATTTTTCATTTGATTTTAGTCATAGTGGAGCTTCTCAATTTGGGTTGGCGTTTCCCAGTGTAATTAACATGTATTCAAAGTAGATTCCAGTTCCTGAAATTATTATTTGAGCTTACTAATAATATTTATTTGTGATTTGAAATTTTGTTCTTGGATTTGATAATCCCGCAATTTCAAAAAGCATAGTAAACTTAATGAAAATAGTTGATGGATTTGAACACTTCAAATATGATTCCAGTTGATTCATTTTGTCCACTTGAAATATTCTGATTGACTTGAAATTTGCAAAGTATCTATGAGTTCCTGCATTTTTAAATATTCAAATAAAAATACAAAAAGTTTAATTTAATTATAAAAAGGCCATCCTGCAAATGTGATTTTAAATTTGGACTAGGATTTGAGAGTCCCACACTTTTAGGTTTAGGTTCTGAATTTACAGTAAAGCCAAGCAATATTGGCCGCTCTCTCCTCCCAGAATTCCAAGTTGGAGACCTGGTCCTCTACTATCAACATCAAGTAGGAGGAAGAACTCACAAGTTGGAATCCCTGTGGATTGGCCCTCTTGAAGTAGTCTTTAATCAGTGTGCTGAGTACACTGTCAAACTGTTGTCTACAGGACCCCTCTTTTCCTGAGTCCATGCCAATTTTCTCTGCAAGTAGACCCTCCAAAGGCCAATCTAGAGGCAGATAATGATGTGATTCCCAATATTCAAGAATTATTAATTTTGCCTTTGATAGAGATGCATTTTAAGTGTGAAATCCTTCAGTTTCCTTTTTCACCTTGAAATGGGTTTTGCTCCAAATCAGGTAAATAACTCATTTACATTCCAACTGATGACATGAGTGATATTCAACCCACTTATTAGAGTGGACAGTGATATACCAGTCCTTCTACTGTTTTGTGGTAAATATTTACCCTATAATAATCATTTAGATTCATCCAATAAAAATAAGTTCTATTTAAATTTTCTCTTTGTGTTTATTCTCTTACTTTGCTGCCATCTCCCTAGTCTTATCTATAAGAGATTTCTGATAAGTATCATTCCCAGGGCCTTAAGGTAAATTCCTTACTCATCCCTGAAGACTAACATCTGGCTTAGTACAAACCCAATCCTACTGTTAGGATTTTCTGTTGTGTCCCTTGACCGCGCCTAAGTACACAACAGCAAACAGGTTGGAGAGGAATTTGCTTTACTAGTACCCATTGGTATAACTGAATGTGGTTCAGTATAATACAGTCCCTTTTGGGGAAGCTATCAGGAATGCACCAATGACTGTGCCCTTCTTTTCCTTCTTTTTATCCTGAGGAGTGTTCTTTTTACCCAAATTCCCATAATCCTGGCTTGTAATGAAAATTTATAAAAGGCTATAAAATGACATTATTAAAAATACTGGACCAGCAGTGGGTGATTGTGGCATTAATAATGAGGATGTGTGGCAAATCAGAGCCACAATCCAACTCATCAGCTAGCCAATTGGTTAGAGCCAGAACACTAACAACAAAACCATTTATTCAGAGCTGTGCAGTGCAGCAGGCTATGAAGATGCTGTTGAGCCCAAGGAGGCAACAGACCTAAGTCATTTGGAGGTAAGGGTCCCACTGAATTAGGGCAAGTATTATATGATACACTTCTTTGATCTGGGATTCACCTGCTTCTTCAGCTTCTTGGTAAGCTTTGGACCCCCTCTCTTCAAGAGAGCTTGTAATTCATGTCTTATCACTGCCTCAATGAATTGTAGGCAGGTAGAAATTTTGATAAAAGCTAGTCTACTCTGTTTGAGGCTCATTATCTCTTCAATGTTCTCATTGGTTACTACTTGTTGTTTTTGGGGACCACTGGTAATAACGGGACCTGGACTGGGAAGGGCTTGATTTGATTGGCCCAAATTGTCAAGCAATGATTAAATTGGGTTGGAAAGAACCACAGTTTCCCAGTCTTCAAAATGTGGCACAGGCTTGGGTTAGGCCTGGTCTTGGGGGTCATCATACTGGCTGTTGGAAAAGCCACTTGTGCATGGGCCTGGTGACACATACAACTTGGTCTCCTCACAACTTGAGTTGAATTGGGTGTACACAGAAACCATAGTGGTTTCTCTCTTTTGATCAGCAGCCTGGGTTTAGAATAGCTCCTGATATTGCTCCTCAACAATATCAAAGTTATCTTCACTTGTATAACGCATTATAAACAAAAAACAATAAAAATTCTATTAAAAACAGAAAAACAAAGTATTTTCAGAGTATCAATTTATTTAAGTATGTGCTCCTTTTTAAGACATTCTCTCAGACATAAATGTCCAAATTTAGATGCACATACATTGAAAATAATGCTGTAGTTCCCCAAATAGATTTTGGTGGATTCACTCCTGAAATCCACTGTTTCCAATTTGAGTCCCAAAAAATAATTAATATTTTCAAAAATGAGTCATTTTGTTTTTGAATTCATCACTTTTGTGACTGCACCTCATGCGTTCTTGGTTTGTATTATATTTGCTACACACCCATTATTGAACTTGATGTAGAATGCTTCAGGAAGTGACTGGATTGTGTGCGTTTTGAATTTGAGTTCCATGTGTTTGGTATCTCATTTTTGGAATTCAGTATTTGACTTTAATTTTGTTGTGTGATTGACTATTTTTTACTGGACCTAGATAAATGGAAGTTTTATTGAGGAATTGCCCTTCAACTGGTTTCAGTTGAAATTTGTTGTGTGACTGAACCTATGCATTCTAAACTGAATAATATTCTTTATATCAACAGGTTTGAAAACTATTGTATCTCATAACTGTATGTTATAGAATAACATTATTGCTATAAGTTATATTTGCTACAGTATACACTTAGATACTCTACCTAATATAATACTTGATATAGGTTACTGTATTACCAAGATAGTGTTTCACCACAGTAAGTGCTATGATCTATCTAGTGTTCTTGACCAGAATAAGTCATCCTGCTTCTATTTTTCAAATTTTATCAGATGTATGAGACAAACATCCTGTATGCCTCCTCTCACAAATGCTATCAGCTAAACTACTTTCTCACAACTCAGTAAGCCTTTATGATAAGAATATCACTAAGTTGATCTCATAGGCATTGTAGAAAAGCACTACACAGGATATGCTCCCAAATTTTTCAATTTTTTGGGGTTATGAAAGGATAAATTGTTGTTAGAGCTTTGACCTCTGACATTTTCCTTGTTGGATGTTTGAAGATCATGGCTTGCCTTTAATTTGATTACTAATCTATTGATGACTATATATTGAGGTTAATTGATTTTTGGATCTGTTTCTGTTTTAATGCTGACGGGGTTCCACCTGTAAGGGTCCTGACACCACAACCTTTTTGCTCAGGTGTATTGTTTTAATCTCAATAAGTGTAAAAATGGTAGATTTTTCAAATGTTTAAAGATAAGCATTATATCACACCAAGAACATTAAAATATATTTCTTCTGAATATATTTTTGTAGGTTCAGTATTATAATAATTATAGCCAAATCTTTTTGAAACAGTATTAAATAATCTCAGGGCATTGTATTAAAACCTATGGCTAATAGTATCAACTATCTTCATCTTTAATTTTTCCCATATTTGATATTTAACAGGGGTTATAAATTCAAATGATGAATCATGTCGGATTCTTGAAATCATTCATATTGACCTAACCTTTATGGTTACACTCAACCTTTGAATGTAGATTGGTTTGATGGAAGCCTGTGTTGACATCTTGCAATTAAATTAAATCAGCTGTTAAGGAAGTCTGACGTGAGACTAGTTTGCCTATAAATTCCTAGCATAATTCATCAAATCAAAAAGCTTCACACACTTGATAAGAAAATGAAACTACTGAAATTTAGACCAGAGCGATGTAGAATAGCCATGATTTTAACTCTGCAACGTCATTGAAATCAAGTATACAATCTTATATCCAGGTTGCACTCGAAGTTGTTACTTTCATCAGTGCTTCTAAAACAAGGTATATTTGAAGCAACAAATTTAATATCTATTTAAACATGATTCCAACGTGAATAATTCAAACAAGTTCATATTTTTTATTCGTCTACTTCAACAAATAGTACAGGTTTATTGTAGCTTTTTCACATCACTTCTATAGATTTTAGGGACCCTAATAAGTTCTTACGAAAAACATTTAATTCAAAATGAATCCTCCTTTTGTTTTTTTGTTAATTTCCATGTGACTATAGTAACTTTTAGTTAAATGTATTAATATAATTTTTATTAAGTAAAATCTAACTTTTTTCAAAAACCTGTTTTATTTTCAATCGATTTATCTTTCCTTATTAACTTTTCGAACTTTTTTATCTGAAAATACTTTCGCAAATTCTTAGTATCCATTTTTTCGTCTTTGAATTTTAGTTTAGTTCGATTTGTATACCTCACTAATTTTAAACTACTTAGAGACCCCCTTTCATCTATATTTTAACTCTTTCTTATTTTTATTGCCTTATTAGAACGAAATGTCCAGAAGATATGATTCCCGTACAACGATCTTCTCACCTGAGGGTAAACGCTTTACAAAGTTTTAAACCTAACTTTGAATTCAGGTCGACTATATCAAGTAGAATATGCCATGGAGGCCATTCTCTCATGCCGGCACTGCTTTAGGTGTTTTGGCGACTGACGGAGTTGTTATTGCAGCTGAGAAGAAGGTTACTTCTCCTCTTTTAGAGACAGATCGTTCTCACGAAAAGCTTTACATCCTTAACAAGTAAGTATTCTGTTAAAGCATTTCCCTGGCCTAAGGCTTTCTACTCTCAATTTTGCTTAGCTTTTTTGGATTTTTAATTGTTTTGTAGTAATTTAGTTTGTGGAGTTGCTGGTCTTACTGCAGATGCCAATATCCTTGTAAATTCTGCTCGCCAATATGCACAATCTTACCTGATGACCTATGGTTCAGATGTCCCAGTTGAGTCTTTAGTGAAACGGATTTCTGATTCCAAGCAAGCCTACACTCAATACGGAGGTATAATGGATTTTAAGCCAATTTTAAAGATTAGGTCTTCGTCCTTTTGGTGTATCTATCTTATACGCTGGGTATGATCGCCAGCACGGCTTCCAGCTTTACCATTCTGATCCATCTGGAAACTATGGTGGCTGGAAGGCCACCTGTGTTGGGGCCAACACCTCTTCAGCTCAATCTGTTTTAAAACAAGAGTACTCCGAAGACCTTTCTCTGGACGCTGCTATTGGTCTAGCCCTTAAAGTCCTGACTAAAACCATGGATACAGCAACACCATCTTCTGATACAGGTATTTACTTTTTGTGTCTTGCTCTAATCTTTTATAGTTGAGATCGCCGTCATGAAGATCGTTGATGGCAAAATTACACCACATGTTTACTCCACCCAAGAAGTCAAAGATCTTCTTGCCCTTCACAAGGAAGCTCTTGATTCCGCTAAGGCTGACAGCTAAATTTATAATGATAAATCTGTGTGTCAAGATCAATAAGTTGATTGTAAAGGAATTCCATGCCCTATTTATTCAGGCATTTTAACCTTTCTAAGGCTATCACTTATAGTTAGCTCACCTTTAAAGTAGCTCAAGAAATCTCCTTAAGGGCGTCTAAACCAAAAACCATGCATAATGTCAGTTGTAGCCTTAAATTATTTAGTTCTTACTATCCAACACTGGTGTTTGCTTGTGTGGCTTATCTGAATTGTTTGGAAAGGTTTTTAAATGACCCAATCTTTTTTTAAGAGGTTGAGTACCTTTATGATAGGCCACTTTGTAAAAACCAATACTGTAGTTTTGAAATCTATGAGGATAAGCAAAAAAAGTTACCCTAAAATAAATTGAATTCAATCAAAAATGCAGTTGAAAAAGGCCAAATTTATATTGATTAAATAGATTTGGTACCATTATAATTTCAAGTTAGTATACCTTTTCCACTTAACCTTGCAGCTTCAAAAACCACTGTACATATCTTATAAATTTTCTTTAACTCATATGCACTCAAACCTCAGATGTTTGAAACTTAAAAACAACTAGGAAAATCCATATTAGGCATAGATAAGCTGCTCAAAGGTGCTGGAGTGAACCTTACATCTCAACTTTCAATACCATGATGAGTTTTTAAATCATCACTCTCAAGATCTCATCATAAATCCTGGGATCAAACAAAAAACCTTGCTGGGGGTCTAAGTTGCAAAATATGACCTCATGCTTGTTGATATATCACCAAAGTATAATATCTTCATATCTAAGGCACCTAAAAAAGTTCCTGAAACCCCTATAATTGAGTGTGAAATGCCATTACAGAAACCTGGAACAATGCTAGACTGTAATACCCAAGGATTGTTGGCATCATTTGGACAAGGCAAGGAAGTAGATCAGACACCTGGAAGCAAGTCAGGGCTATCAGGATGTGATAGACAGCCATGATTCATCTGAACACCTTGGAATGGGTGTTGTAGCATCTGAAGCTACTAGAAAATTAGCAAAGAACATAGCATACTGATGTATTCAGCCAGGGTGATGGTTAAACAAGGGGATACTAGAGAAGGCCAGTTAGTGGTATACAAGGAGTTGAGTTGTGCTAGCCTCTAGTAGCACATCTATTTGGCTTTTTCTGGTGTAGGATCAAACTGGATGTAGAGCTTTTGGTTTTTCCCAAGCCCAAGAAAAGCTGTCAGGTCAACTGTAAAGATGGGATGGTTCATCTTCAGCTTGCAAGAGGTGTCTAAGCTTTGGGTGGTTTGGTTGTTGCTAGGGATTTTTTTTCAAGAGACTTTTTTAAATGTGATAATATTGAGAGGATATTCACTGAATGATAGAACAGCCTATAATCAAGTGATTTAGTTTATTTCATACTTGTTTCAAAAGAAGCTATGTAATAGTGAAAACACTGGACTGGGCCACCAAAGAGTCTAGAGAGTACCAATGTACTGTTTCTCAAATAATGAACATTTGATTGATTGCATGTAGGATAAAACCCTTCTTTAAGTGCCTTGTTAATACCAAGTTTTTAATTCTGAGGCTTGATTATTTGGCTTGGGGTATGTTTCCTTTGCCTCAACATTGGCGGGATTCTGATTGGGCCTTGATGTGCCTTGCAAATGCATATTTCAAGTTCTGAAGCCTGGATTTTGGTCCTGCATTGATGCAGGCTTTTTTAAAGCTTTCCTGCATTAATCAATTGATTTTATGTTTCAATAAAATCATGTCTGATTTATAATTGCCTCCAAGTGGCTGGGAGCCAGTGAAAGTGGGGGACTTCAGGATAGGCAGCTCAGTCACTGGTGCCTGGACCAGGAAAACAGGCCAACACTTTGGGGTAATTATTTAAAAATGTCTCTTTAAGTTAAATTTCTTTTTCCAAATTTTTTCCTTAGGCAGCTTCTTTGGTAGGGCACACTATCTCAAAAGCAGCATCTTGATTTATGCCAACTCAAATTTATTTTGAGATGGCGTTTATTGCATTAATACTATTGAATCAAAAAATAAAAGAATAAAAAATAGTTAAAGTTCAATTACAAGTTTATATCATGGCATCTCAAAAATACAGCATTTCAATTTTGTCATTGCAAGTCAAATTAATTTAACTTTACTTTGCTAACTTTACTTACATACAAAACCCCTAGTGTGGGGTGTGTTTATGCCATCTTGAATTTATGACATATCAATTTAATTAATTTATCATGTACTAAAATAAGCCTATATCAGCACTAAATCAAAGTTTTTTAATAATATCAGAAGATTTTCCCATAGTATTAATCCAAGATACTTATAATAAAAATAACCTAGAGCAACACCACTAATGCAGTCCTACTATTGATAACCATTTCTGTTTAAAAAACTACTTTTTTATATGTAATCTATATCTCATATATAAAGGGACACACTGAAGGGATTCTTCTCAATAGATTATTTTATTAGTGGCTTTTATATATAAAGTGGTAGTTATGACATATTGATTTACATCATTTCAAATTCTACTAGGTTCTGTACCACCTGTCAAGATTCATGATTTTGAATTTATTGTCTTTATCATTTGGTATTATGGGGTTGTTGATAGGAGATTGTATGGCGCTAATCTGTAGCTACCAGTTGGGTCTTGGGGTTTCTGCGGGCTGGCAATTCCTTGTTAGCCTGTAGAAGAATTTATGATAATGCAAGGTGTCAGAAATTATGCCATTAATGCTATTTTGATATGACCTTCAAATAATGATATGTGCAAAGATTTGGTTGGGTTTGCTTTCAATTTTGGGAGTTCCTCACCTTCTGCAAATGGGTCTGGTTCAATATTCACCAATTCCAGATTACCATACCTGCCCTTGACTGATCCTGGTATGACCTCACCCCAACATGACTCCCTATGCCACTCTGTCTACCTAATGAGTGATTATCAACCCTTGTCTACTATTTAAGTAGAATCATTTATCCTAATAAAGACAAGTTTATCCACATTTGCGTTGGCTTTAATATTCTTCAAGCTTTTTCCTTTCCTTTTTTCCAAAAGGAATTTCACATCTTGTATTCCAGGAAATTAAGATATGTGCCCTTAATTTTTCCCCTGAAGGCTAACCCAAGGCTAGCTTCAAACTACAAATATTTTGTTACAAAGATTTCTTGCTGTGCCCTCCTGGATGTTGTCCCCAGGAGCCAAACACAACAAAATGGTGCTCACTACAGGGGCTGCAAGCCCCTTGGTTACCCTGTTCCCACGCGCATTCTCTGGTCCTTCTCCCTTTGTTTCTGAAGTACATGAGCAACCTAAAGTTTCTGGTCCTCTTCTAGAAGAAGACATCACTGATGCCCTCTCAATCCCAATGGTGCTGTCTCCCGGGCCTGCCTGGGCCCCCCTTTCAGCTTTCTCTCTCAACTATGAGCAGGCTTGCGCTGCTGATTGCTCTCTCCTCCACTCAGGCACTGCGGTGATGCACACTATCCCTGGTCTCTGTCCTGGGTATGCTTCTAAAGACCTGGATTCCTTCCTCTTGGACTTTGGTCTTCCCCCGCGCTGATGGAATCAATGGAGGCTATTGGCGTGTTAGTCAACCAGTTTATCCAACCTGTCCTGGTTCACCATCAACTTGCATTAGGATCCCAGAACCAGCTTCTAAATGCTGTAGCCACCGCTGTCTCAAACAACCATGCTCAAAATATGGCATATCAAGAATGGTCCCATAGCCTCTTTGTGTGTATTTTGGATAACCAGCATGACTTGCTGGCCTCCCAGAAGTACCTAACCTCATCACTTAATTCCCTTTGCTCCTCTCTCCCTGGGTATATCAAGGATCAACTGTGAAAATTAGATGAGCATCAAGCAACTGGTGTGAACAAATAGAGGCCGCTCTTCTAAAACATTGTCAGGACTTTGAGACACTGGTTACCAAACTCAATCAATTTCAGGAGCATGTCAATTCATAACTTGAGCTGGTTGGGACTCATGTCAATACCTGGGGCTGCCATCTGCAGCATCAATACAGATTAGATAAGGCTACATTAGGCAACACTCTGTATCAAGTGCAAACTTACGTAGATGATAGAGTGGCGTCCATTGAGGCAACACCTCCTGCTCCTCCTGTTGAGGCCCCGTCAGACTTTGAGGCTAAGGTATGGGAAGCCATAGCTGAGCTCAAAGCTACTAATTGACGTCAATCTTCTGTTCACAACCCTTCTCCCATAGAATCTATGCCTGATCCTTGCATTGCCTTGCTCACTGACCAAGTAGCTACCTTGCAAGGATAAATTGAGTATTTGAGACAACACCTCTCTAATCCTGATGATTCATCCTCTGAGTCTGAAGGTGAAGAAAAAGCTGAGGTCACTAGTAATCCCTCTCATGGAAATCATGGTTGTTGCCCTGGCGTGGAAGGCCAACCCCAGGTCAACTGTGCTCTTTCCTTGGATCAGTTAGCAGAAGTAACAAATGATGTTGCTGACAGGAAGGATGCACTGGAAAGAGAGGTACAAATCTCTCATGATTGACAGAAACAATGAATGAACAGGTTATCCCGTTGATTTCCCAAACTGCTTCACTGACCACTTGCCTCAATGAGATTGCTGGCACCCTAACAGTGCAACAAATTAAGATTGGTGAATTTGGAGCTGCTGCCACTACTGCTAGGGACATCAGTGGGCAAAACAGCTCTACTTTGGACATCCTAGATGAGAGCCTTTGACTTCTCTGGGCTAGAAAACCTGCTGCTGAATCTGAGTATGAGGGCAACCCTCACATTAACGTCCTCAACCCAAGTGACAACAGCCAATCCACCTCATTGTCTATTGACCCCAACTATAAGCCTTCATTCAAACAGATATCTGACCCTAAGAAATCTACTATTGCAGCCTTTCTGACAATCTACAAGACTGCAATGCATAGGGCCACTGATGAGCTTAAAAGGAGCATATTCTTACTTGTCTACATCCCACGTGCCAAGAAGTTGTGGTCCCCAAACTCCTTTCCATAGTCACTTAAGAGGATATGAAACGCCTCTTGATCAAGGAATTTGGAGGAGATCTCAGCTTGGAGGTCAAAAAAGATGCATTTATGCACATTGCCTTTAAGCCCAAAGAAACCCTGGCTATATTTGCTGATTGCTTCTGCGTCAAAGGAAAACAGTTAATCATCACCCAACAGTTAACTCCCTGGAAAGCTTACACAGCTTTTTCAAACGCTTTAAAGGTAAACCAACTCCTGTGTCTGCACTTTAAGGCCCACAAAGCTTCCCTTACGTCTATGAAGATTATCAATACCCTCTTGCAAGACATGCACTTGACCCACAGGGGTACTGTGGTATGCAAAAATAAGGCCAGCAACGCTGGAACCACCTCCCTGAATCCCACATATTATGACTCTAGGTTAAAGTGGTCTGTCTAAGAGGCAAGGATGTCATAACTGCGGTCAAATAGTAAAACACTTGAGTACCTGCACTAATCCCCAGGTAGAAGGTTGTGGCCCTAAGGAAAAGGCAGGAGAAGAGAGTTCAGCTTAGAGACAGAGACACTCTCTGCTAACCAATCTACCCCGTCTCTCCATGATCCTCCTTCTGATGAGGAAGCTCTGTCTTCCTCAGGACCAACTATTCTTCACCTATTCCACAATCTCTCCAGTGATTCTTATCCTGAAGATTCTGACTGTGATGAATCAAATAGTTATGGCTACTCTGCTCTGGATGTCCCAGAAACTGTGTCTGTCCCTTACAAGCTTTGCTCAGGGAAAACTACCACTACCTCTTGCACACCTTTAGTTGAAGCCAAAGCTATTATGGCTTTCCCTACCTGGCCCAGGCTCATTGACCACCTGTCTTAGTAGACTCTTCTGAAGAAGCCGCCAAGCTAGCTGAAGCCCTCTTTCAGAACGTTACTGTATCTCTCCCCTTGCAGACTAGGTATAAGGAAATTACAGCCTTAAAATACATGTTATCTAAATTGAAAAAAGAACTAGCAGCTGCACAAGAGTTTCTGGATGTCTTGCCCCCCTTTGGGAAAGATACTACTTGTGTGGAGGTATTGATCCAAAAGGCTAAAATCAAAGCTGTTCTGGACACGGGCTCTCCAGTCAATGTGGTATCATCTAAGCTAATTAAGAAGCTTAAGATGGCTCCTGACCTCAACTACACTCAATCATATGGTACTTCTGGCATGACTCAAACCTGAGCCATTGATGCCTACTCTGCTCTGCCAATGAGGTTCAGGAAACTCCTCATTGCATCCCCTGCTGTTGTACTAGAGAGCAAAAGCTATGATCTCCTTGTTGGCACACAATTCCTCTGCAAATATAATAGGATTGTAAACCTTTGAGATGGATACCTTTTGCTCTCAGGGTACAAGATCCCTTTGATTTTTGAAGAGCCTCTGCGCCTACTGGGCAAACACCTTAAGACTTGTGTGCTTGAGTATCCCACAGGTATCTTCTTGCTCAAGTACAGAACTCACTCCTCCAATATGTGTTCCTTTCTTCCTTCCTGTCCTGCAGAGGAGGGTGTGACTATTCTTGCCCCTGCAGCTATCATCATTCCACCAGGCTCACAAGTGATTATAGACTCTTAGATATCTTACAAACTGCCTGAAAAGTCATTCCTAGAGCTATACTCATCTGATTTCCTAAGCCAAAGAGAGCCTCAGTTATGCCTGGGGATTTTGGACAGGACCCATAAGAAGCCTGTGTAGCTGTTGTTAGCTAACCTAACTGCCCTGCCTAGGCAGGTGACCAAGGGCCAGGTTGTAGGGCATGGTTGCATATTAGGCTCAGAGCAAGTGATGTCCCTCTACCCTTTTGGAATGTTCAGTGATTTCAACTTACCCAAAGGAGACCCTCAGGTTCTCTCCCTGTTCACTGCCGCAGACTTCCCACAACTTTCACCCATTCAACAAAAAGATGTTCTGAAACTGCTAGACTAGTTTAAGGATATTGTTGCCTCTGGACCTACAGACTATGGCCTAGATAAGGGGGTTATCCACCAGATAGATACCAGTGATGCTCCGTCCTTTTGTGCCAAACCTTACCGCCATAGCCAAGTAGAAGATGTCCAGGTCTCTAAGGAGCTTAAACAGCTCTTGGATGCTGGGCTCCTAGCTCCCTCTCAGAGCCCTTGGGCCTCCCCATTATTGATCATAAAGAATAAGGGCAAAGGCCAAAACATTGTGATGGATTACCATTGCCTAAACTTGCTCACCAAAAAGGACTCATACCCTTTGCTAAGAATTGATGATGCTCTTAGATAATTGGGAGGATCAAAGTTTTTCTCCGCCATGGATCTAGCATCAGGATACTTGCAGGTGGACTTTTCCTCTGAAGATAGAGAAAAGACTGTGCTCATCACTTCAGAAGGCCTTCATGAACCCACTCAAATGCTCCAAGGACTCTGCAATGCCCAGGCTACGTTTCAAAAGGCTATGGGCTCCATTATACACAATCTGAAACTCTCTTGTGTCCTTGTATATCTAGACAATATTACTGTATTCAGCTCCACCTTTACCAATCATTTGGACCACCTCAAAGCTGTCTTCATCAAAATTTGAGAGGCAGGCTTGAAACTCAAACCCTCTAAATGCTCCTTCTTCAGAGAATGACTTGAATTCTTGGGCCATGAGGTCACCCAAACCAGGATACACCCCATGAATAATAAGGTGGAAGACATTGTCAAGATGCTGCCTCCCACAAACTTACAGGAGGTCCAAGTGTTTCTTGGCATGATGGGGTACTATTGAAAATTCATCCCTGATTTTTCTGAATTAAGCAAACCCCTTGTCCAGCTCCTTTGCAACGTACCCTTTGAGTGGACTGACAGCCAACAGCAAGCCTTTGAAGCATTGAAAGCCAAAATCAAAGAGGCTCATCCTAGTCTACCCTGATTATGATAAGGAGGTCATTTTGTAAACTGATACTAGTGGAGTAGCTGTGGGTGCCATTTTAGCCCAGCTTGATGACAAAGGCATTGATTGACCTATGGCCTATTCTTCACAAGTCCACAAAAAACACGAGAATAAATATAGCGTCACTGAAAAAGAATGCAGAGCTGTTCTGCATGCAGTAAAAAAGTTCCAGCACTATATTTACGGGACTCACTTTACGGTAGTCATAGACCACTCCTCCTTTAAGTGGCTTCAACAATTAAAGGAGCCTGAAGATTAGCTAGCCCATTGGGCCCTACGCTTACAAGGATACAATTTCATGGTAATATATCATCCTGGTGCACAACATCAGAATGCTGATGGTTTGTTGAGGATGCCTATACTAGCTATCCATCCTGCTGAAGCCAATTGTCTATACAAGTTGATATGGTACCCTGACTCCTGGACCATTGAGCCAGAGGACATTTGTTTGGCACTACAAGCTCTATCAAAGGATACTGTGATTCAAGATAGACAACTCTTCAAGAAAGTCAACAGCGCCTATATGCCCTACGTCCACCTCAGTATGAGAATAGCCATCATCCTCCAAGCTCACATTGATACTGGACACGGAGGCATAGCAAAAACACATGACTGGTTGTGCAAGAACTTCTATTGGGAGAATATGCACCTCCTAATCCCTGATGTCCTTGCCTCATGTCATTCTTATCAGCTCCAAAAAACCTGACCTTCCCAACATCAGTTCAAGCTCATCCCTCCTAAACATGCCTTCCACACTGTGAGTATTGATGCTGTTAGCCCTCTTCCTTGTTCTAGGTCTGGGTGTCAACTCATTTTGGTAGCCGTAGATCATTTTAGTAAATGGGTCAAAGCCAGAGCAACCAAGGATATAACTATCAAAACCACTGCAAACTTCCTGCTTCAAGATATCTTCTACCACCATGGATGACCTCAAGTTCTGCTTTCTGACAATGTGACCAACTTTAATGCCCACATTATAACGTCCATTGTAGAAGCTATGGGCATACACTAATCCTTCTCTGCTTTGTATAACCTGTCAACCAACAGGACTTTGGAACAAGGAAATTCCACCCTGGTGTCCATCATGAGAAAGCTTACCCTCTCTGATGCTGCTAATTGGGATATGTTTCTCCCTGCTACTCTCTTTGCGTATAAATCAGCAGACATCAAGTGACTGGCCAGTCCCCCTTTGCCATGCTTTATGGACAAGAAGCCACTACCCCCTCAATCTTGGAGCCCCCTTTGATTGAAGTTGATGAATCTGCTAATCCTGAAGCTCATGTCAAAGGCTTGACTAATTGTTCATCAACATCCAGGCTACAGTCTATTCTACTGCCTACAAAGTCAAAGCTTTAGAACTCTTGCCCTCCAATGCTTCCAGAGCCCCCCTCCCCAAGTATCAAGTAGGCAACCTAGTCCTCTATTATAAAAATTGTACTGGAGGCCAAGCCCATAAGCTAGACTCCCTCTGGGTTGGACCTTGTGAAGTCACTTACAAGAATGGTGTTGAGTATACTGTAAAGCTGCTGTCTTCCAGCCGTTCTTTTGCCTGCGTTCACTCCAAATTTCTCTGCAAATATCAACTCCATGTGTCCAATCTTGAGGGAGGAGATGTCAGAAATTGCGCCATTAATGCTATTATAATATGGCCTTTGAATAATGGTATGTGCAAAGATTTGGTTGGTTTTGCTTTCAATTTTGGGAATTCCTCACCTTCCGCAAATGGGTCTGTTCCAATGTTTACCCATTCCAGATTATCATACCAACCCTTGATTGATCCCAGTATGACCTCACCCCAACATGACCCCCTATGTCACTCTGTCTACCTAATGAGTGATCATCAACCCTTGTCTACTATTTAAGTAGAATCATTTCTCCTAATAAAGACAAGTTTATCCAAATTTGTGTTGGCTTTAATATTCTTCAAGCTTTTTCCTATTCTTTTTGCCAAAAGGAATGTCATATTTTGTATTCCAGGAAATTAATGTACATGCCCTTAATTTTGCCCTGAAGGCTAACCTAAGACTAGCTTTAAAAAAATCTTTTATTATAAAGATTTCACACTATGTCCTGCTGGATGTTGTCCCCAGGAGACAAACACAACACAAGGGGACAGTGGCACGCTCTCACTCAGATACTTCTGACTACTAGACAACAGCTTGTAGTATACACTAAGATAGAATTGTTGATTCTCTATCTACCAAAGTTGAATTTTCTGCTCATCTCATTACTGGGAGAGCTCCTTTTATAGGGCATTTATCCCACTTTGCCAGGATTATCTTCTGGCGCCTCTAACTTTTATTAGCTAGTCTACTGTTCCCCAAACTGCCAATTACAGCCACCAGAGTTAGGCATCCATGCCAGCACAGCATGGGATCACAATCAATTGCTGGATCTCATTTATGTGCAACAGAGTCCAGAGGCGTCTTATCTAATATTCATGTAGATTTGAGTATTGGTTACCCTTCAAATAGGTACTTCACATTTTGCATTAGCAGTCAATTGACCTTCTATAAAGGGTGCTTTCTTTAATTGTGCCCAGATGCTTGAGGGTTTGTAAGATGTGTGTTTCATGGGAATATTTTATCATATTCCTAATTCCTCTAATTATTTTGTTTATCAGCCAGTAAATAGTCTGTGCTTGTATACAGATCAAGCTTTGGAGTAGATGGCAATATTTCAATCAAACAAATCTATCAAAAGGATCACATAAACACTTTATTAAGCTTGATGGTGTCAGGGATCCAAGCTTGGGTGGCTGGCCTGTTGTTTTCAGGGATCATGTGGGCTGGGATTTTTGCAGGCAGAGCCCACCACAAGATAGGAGCTAACTTACAGAGGTAGGAGAGGGACTTCCCCACCCAGGACCATGAGCCAGTGGCCAGGATTATTGTGTCAATCACACTGGTGAGGGTAATTTACACAATCCCAAACAGCTTGCCAGGGTGGTCAGTTGGGAGGTCAGGTGAGGAAGCAGGCATTGGCTTGGGGGTCATAGGCAGCTCCATGTTGAGTTTTTAGGCAGTCCAAGGGATCTAGTTCAAGGATCTTTTCCAGGGTGTAAGCCCTATATTTGGGTCTCAAAGGGTACTCTTTGAAGTAAACAGGACCAAAGAGAACACCTGGAGGACAGGAATCTGCAGGTGGAGGGACAGAAAGGCCAGAAGATCTTGTACTGGTTTGATAGAATGCAAAGACAAAATAAGGCAGTAGCTGTGGAAGCCAAAATAACATAATCTTTATTCAAGAATGGTAATAATTTAGAGCGTGGGATCCTTTGGTCTATATACAGTAGTTTTAAAAGCTATGGCAACAAGCAAAAATACTTCAGATTTAAACAAAATGATTTCAGATTTAAACAAAATCCAACTCTCAGGTTAAAATATAAACTCTGTTAACAGGGTTTATTGGCGTTAATGGGCAAAATAGGTCAACACAGCAACAAAGGGATCACATGCAAAGCAAAAACCATTCAAAATAAAATCCAAAATACATTGATTCACAAACAAAATGGTGTGAGTTGACTTTTGATGTACATATGTTTATTATGTGAATTGGTGACAAAATACACCCAAGCGTGGTGTATCAAAATTCAATTCAAAAATGAAACACAATAGCAACTTACTATGTAAACAAAATCACTCAATCAGTTTGTGCAATGGGTTGTAATCAAGAATGATACCAAGGTATCTAAAATAAGACACAGGATCTGAAACAAATTTTTTAAAAATATTGTGGTGGGTGCTTAATTTGGCGTAAAATATGGGAAAATGGGTGTAAATTATTTTGGGTATTCTAAATTGGGTGTGGTAAAACCAAAAACAACTAAGAAATAAAAAATCTATAATTGGGATATTGGTGGGAAAAAATATTAATTAAATATCCATAAACAGATAAAAGCAAAAATTAAAAATAAGGAGTAGCTTAATTAAGTTATATTTAATATTTTATTAAATTCTCAAAATGGAAGTAACACAGCAACAGACTACCATTGCACTTGTTGTGCGCCGCAGTTGCGGTTGCCCCCATGGGTCAAAGAATAGACTTAGTGCAACACAAGTGCCTACTCAGGAGGGAGGCAGGAGAGGAGAGTTCCATAATAATGCTGCACTGACACAGCTGGTTCAAGGAGCACAAGCTGCTAGGGTACAGAGCATAAACCCTTGGGTCCCAAAGCTGACCCAGAAGCCCACCAAGGTTACCTTCACCAAGAAAGTTAGAGACAAGGAGGTAGAACTTACTTTGTATGTGTTTGACGTTGTGTACCAGCAAGAGTTGGTCCCGTCAGCCATGCTGGAGAAAGTGAAGCCTGTACTTGATACTAGCTACAAGCCCTACATCAGTGATGGCAATCAGGAGGAGGACAAGGAGCCTGAGTTCTATCAAACCAATGAGGGACAGTTAGTACTAAAGAAAGTTGCTGCGTTTTACACCAAGGTGCCCATGCCCTGTGTTGTGCCCAACGCCAACAAGCCGATCCCCACCGCTAAAAAGCCTGCTCACAAGCGCATTCCTGACATTAAGCGCATCATCCTTCTCCAGCTCATGCGGGAATCTGGTGATTACAAGGCGGCTGCAGCTCTTGTTAGGGTGGATCCCAAGTACGCCTCAAAGACCTTCAACTAGTTCATTGATACTGGCCAAGTTCTTGCCGCGGAGAAATCCTTGCGTATTTTCACCATGCTCACCAAGGAGCACAAATGGGCAATCTGCCAGTGGATCACCTGGGACTGCTATATTGAACTGGCAAATATACAGGCAATGGTCAAGTCTGCTTTTGGAGTTGAGGCCTCAATTTCCTTCTATTATCATTTGGTCAAGGGAATGCACTTTTCCTGGAAAAAGCTTGGGGTATCCCCCTACAATTGGAACAGCCCAGCCAACATTGACGTCCGGAAAAACTACACAGAGGTGTACACTGCCCTCAAAGTCAAGAGGACGGTCAAATTTTATTATATTGACAAATTGACATTTGCCTCGTCAATGCACAATGGGTATGGCTATGTACCCAAAGGCTCCAATGACGGGATGGCTTGGTGTGCTGCAGTCCGCGCCACAGCCTAATTGATGGTGGCTCTCCTCGGTCCAAAGGGGGTTGAGCTCTATCAAATGATATTGGGTTTGCATAACAACAGGACCTTTCTATTATTTCTCCAATTGGTCCAGGAGCATCTAAGGTGCACAAGCCCAGGCTTCACCAATGTCATTATGTTGGACAATGTTGGTCTCCACAAAGTGGCTGATATTCTTATGGAATTCCCAATGATTGACACTAGCATTGCAGTGGGCACCCAGAAATCGACCACAGCAAATTTATGCCTTCTCTTCCTCCCAGCCTATTACCCCTTCCTAAATCCCATTGAGGAAGTCTTTGGGTGGCTCAAGTGAGTTGTCAAGCAAGGAACCCCAACTGGGACCAAGGACCTCTTTAATTTGCTTCAGGCCGGGATCCACATCCTCCCAGCTGAGACCGTGGCCAAATTCTATGGCCACACTGATTTGTTTATCCCTGTGTGCCTAGCCAAACAGCCAATTGATAAAAGGCTTATTGTGTCCAATTTTTTATATTCTCTTATTTAATATTCAAGATTTATTAATTATTGATTATATTTAGATGTTTCCATGCCCACAACCACATTCAGAAAATTCCATCAATAGATGTAAGTAATTTATTTATTTAATTATATATTATTTTATTATGCCATCTGAGGTAATCCCAAATGCTCAATACTGGATTATGCAAAAATATTTAAATCACTTTTGTCAAATAACTATAAAATAGTCTTATAAAAATTAAACGTAAATTGTAAAATTGAAATTTATCTTTTCACTGTATTAATTAATACTTTTATGAAACCCATTTATGTAATATATTTTGCAAATCTTGTTTGCTAAAATATTATTTGAAAAATTATTTATAATATAAAAATATAGTAGAGTATAAATATATTTATTGATTTAGAGATAAAATTAAGTGCACCTATAATGGGTTTGGCGGTATGTACCCACCCTGCAATGGAGGTGGCACACAACCTCCACTGCCACAATGTGGACAGTAGATACACCTGTATTAAAGTATTTGCACAATCTGGTAAAAAGAAGGATGGTGAGGTGGAAATGGAGGAGCAGCTTTTCTGGCGGGGCTGCAAACCCAAAGATGCCAGCCAGGACCAGGGCGTCCTGTATGACATGATCCACTGAGTCATACCCAGGGGGACCTTCTTCCTGTCCAGTGAGAGCCTGGCCTTGTTGATCCCAAGAAGGACCCCGTCTAGGTCC
The DNA here is from genome assembly GCA_014839935.2 of Entomophthora muscae. NCBI lineage: Eukaryota > Fungi > Entomophthoromycota > Entomophthoromycetes > Entomophthorales > Entomophthoraceae > Entomophthora > Entomophthora muscae. Next base: position 226,989 of record QTSX02006517.1, read on the forward strand.
TCACAGACGCACCCATCCTGAAGTAGAATAGGAATCCCAGGTAAACAACCAGATGAAGCCTTTGCCCAGCAAAGGCTTCCATGAACTTGCACAATTTGTTGTATACAGCGCTAATCTTCTTCTTGTGCTTGGTTTTGGCAAAGGTCAGCTCCATAGCTGCAGGGACCCCTGTCTTATCTGCACTCCAGGCCAGCCCAAAGTCCACCAGGAGAATCTTAGTTTTCTTGACAGCTGTTGCGTCTGCAACAGCCAATTTTGACACCGCACGCTCAAAGTTTTCCAACAGGTAAGAGAGAGTGTGCTCCACTGGGAAGCAGAAGTGAGCAGCCGCATGAGCCCGGCCCATCTCTGGTATATTCTTGAATGGGAGCGTTGCCAGAACGTCCCAAACAAGCTCAGTGGAGTTTACACAGTAAACTCCACTGAGGTTAACCGGGTCTAGGCGGACCAGTTGGGCATCTTTGTAGGCAGTAACTGCCCACTCAGATGCCCCCTCACCATGAAAAAGCCCAGCCAATGCCTCCCTGAACATTGGGAATGTACCATGGATCCTGTCTTCAAGCTCCTGTAAGACAGGGGGGACAGGAAAAGCTTCTTTGCCACATGATTAGCATAGTTGGCATAGAAGGTGGGGGGACAAAAGGGACCAGGACCTGGCAGAGTTCACCATCAATATCTTCTAAAAAAGGTAAGTATTTAAGAATTTTTATTAATTATAATTTTTTAGGTTACCTTCTTGGGTTTCTTCCTTGCCGGAGGCTTCAGCTGGCTTTGTCATCATTGGCGCAATCAAATGTGCAGGCAATTTGGTATCCTCTGCCCTGGCACACTTGGCCAGTTTGAGGTGGGCATACATCTTTGGGTCATCAACCCAGATGGATGGCACAGAAAGATTGTATGCCTTGAACTGGAGACCCTCAACCACAGTTTTTTGAATATTTAGTAAGCGCTTAATTGTCTTCTCTGGGGTGTCTGGCATTTTTGACATTAGTGCCTTTGTGGACACCTTGTCAATTTTGTCCCCAGTGAGGACGGCGGACTTCACTTTGGCTTTCACCTTGCGGTCAATGTTCTTTATTTTGGCAATCACCAAGTCAAGGTCCTTCAGAAGCTTTTCCAATTCTCTCATTGATTTTTTACTAACCTTTCCATATGTTTTAATAGCTTTTGCCCCAATAAATTCTTTATTATTTTGATACTGTTGCCTCTTTGTTTATTCCTTTTTGTTTTCTCATTTAATACATTATCCCATCTTTTTACCCATTGTGTATATGTTTTACGCTCATCTCAATATGTGTCGTTTGCTTTGTGTTGGCATTGTTTCCTTGATTACCATATTATTTTTGGCGCTTTGCACAGCCCCTTGTGAAAATATAAACAACAATTTGGTGATCAGCTAAATTTGAATTAGAAAATTATAGGTTAACTGTTTTTAGATAAAGTTTTTACTGATCCAAATTCAAAACCTTAATGATAAACTTTAAGCCAATCAGGAGCCAAGTGATAAAGTGATTGTTATGACAAAAAAAGTTATTCAATAATTCTTTGATGCATGTGTGCTAATTAATATGATTGGCTGTATTTTCTCCATTGTACGCCATTACTGCTGTGGCAAGTTGTTGATGGACTAGTGCCCAATCAGCTGCTGGGTTAGCACTAGTCCATCAACAACTTGCCACAGCAGCAATGGCGTACAATGGCAAAACATCCAGCCAATCATATTAATTAGCGCACATGCATCAAAGAATTATTGAATGACCCTTTATGTCATAACAATCAATTTATCACTCAGCTTCTGATTGGCTTAAAGTTTATCATTAAGGTTTTGAATTTGGATCAGTAACAACTTTATCTAAATACAATTAACCTATAATTTTCTAATTTAAATTCAGTTGATCACCAAATTGTTGTTAATATTTTCACAAGGGGCTATGTTTAAGTGCTAAAAATAACTGTGTTCTGGATCTAGATACACAACATAGTAAATATATGATTTTTAAGAAATAAGATGAACATAAAGAATATAGCCAACTATAAACAAAGAGAACAAGAACAATTGAAATTCTAAATAAAGATAATATAAATAGATTTTTTTGGGACCAGGGGGTTTATTGAGGCAGGGAAGAGTGATGCCTAGTAAGCAGAATGGCGCAGGAAGGAAGACATAGAGGCAGTGCTGACCTGGGGGGTCTGGGATTAGATGGGTTGGGTTTGCGGGTGGCGGGGGTGGAGGCAGGAGGATTGCGCATGGTGGCCACCATATACCACTCATTGTACTCCTCATCAGTCATTGGCTGGATGGGCTAGTAGGTGGCTGTGGCACAGGATGGGAGGCGCTTATCCTTGCGTGATTGGTTGCCCATGTTGACATGGAAAACCATTTGCGCAAACAAGTCAGCCACCATTTGGTGACCAAAGAGAAAATTGTGATCAAGGACCCCAAGATAGAGGTTGTTGAAAGCCTGAGGGCGGCGCTCACGGAGTGTATCTCCAATGTTAAAGAAAACAACATCACCCAGATGGATGTCTGCATGGCCGGCTGGGTACACAGAGGTCTGATGCCCACGTCCCTGGATGGCCTCAAGGGCGGTGGAGCTACCCTCCATCTGGTGGCTCAAGAAAACCTGGTATTTGGAATTTAAGCCATCCCAGGAGTTGAGCAATCCACCAAGGATGTGGCTGTATGAGTACCCATTGATGAAATCAGGGTTTGTCCAATAGTAGACAAAACCCTTGGCCAAAACAGCCAGAAATGCACCAATGAATGTCCCCTTCTTGACCTTCTTCCTTTCATTCTTGGTGGCGGCTTTTCCTTGCTCACCAAAATTGTCAAATGCAAAGATAACTTGTAGTATAGGACAAACATGATGTCATCTGTTAGACTTGTCAAGCATCTGACCAGGGTTGATTTGATTGCAGTGTCATATGGGGAATCCTCAACGCTATCCCATTGATCATTGGCAACATTGGTCAGTACCTGAATTGATGCCACCTTTCCATGCATCCACAGCTGCATTATACGCTCAGAAACCCATATGTTATGGTGTTCAAGTTGTATACAGACCTGGGTCAAGGGAAGCTTGGGGTCCTGCTGCAGGATGTCAAGCATAATTGGGTATGCCTTAGTGATTTGGGACTCAGGGGCCTTCTTTGGCTTCTTGGCCATCCCAATCAGATTCCCCTTGTTCATTAGGTTGTTGAACTCCTGCATGACAGTAGCCTGGGTGAATTGTTATTGGCTGGGTATCAGATCCCAGGACAGACCCTGCAGGTTGAGTGCCACAATTTCCTGAAGAATTTGGGCAGTGATTATTCTGCGTTTGGGGCGCTGGGCGGCAGGAGCTGAAGCCTGATTGGCTATAGGGGGGCAGGTTGGCTGGTGACAGGAAGTTGTTCCAAATCAAAGTTGTCATCCTGATTGATTGGTTGATAGGCAGCTTGTGCAGGGGTGGGTGTGGGAGCAAGGGCAGAGCTAGATGCTAAGTGACTCTCAAACAAGTCAAAGCCATATGGGTTGGGGGACAGTAACAGGTCAGCTTCCTTATTACCTGCCTCAAAGGCTTGGGTGTAAACAGATGCCTCCATGTTCTGAGCCTTGCCTCCATTGAAGCTGGCTTGGCTGCTGCTGGATTGGCTGCTTGTGCCGTCAAAGATATTGCTAGTAAAAACCATTGTAAAAAAACCAAGGATAAACTCACTAAAAGTAGAAAATTTAAACTTTAATGATTTATTTTTATTGTAATCTCAAGTCCATATTTGGAAGGTTCTCAAAACCTTTTCATACAAATCTGGCGCATTTAAAATGAATAAAATGCCTATGTTCCTAAATTGGATAGCTGTTGATTGGCTGTTAAACTGTTATTTTTCTATTTTAGGCTGCTCATACTACACATCTTGTGTGAGTTCATTTTGTTTTGTGCTTGTGGAATCTTGCTTCTAGATTGCTCAAATTTTGTTTCATTTTGGTCCTTCTGTTGGTGCCTCATATGAATCCTGCTTGGATTATAATATACTCTGGAAAGCATCCATCCATTTCACTTGTTGTGTCAGTTCATTTTGTTTGTGGTTTGAACTACACCCCTTGATTTTGCTTTAATTTTGTATAATGGGTTAGTGAAATTTTGTTTTTGGTTTGACAGTTCATTTATTAACCAAAAATATTTAAATTAATTGAATCCTGAATCTTGCACAACTTGAATTTTGTTTAAATCTGAAATCAGTTTGTTTAAATCTGAAGTATTTTTGCTTGTTGCCATAGCTTTTAAAACTACTGTAGTATCCTGCTTCCAAAATTAATATTTTCCCTGAGGGGTTCATCAGGGCATTGGAAAAAGTGGGCCTGGGGGCTCTGGGTGCTTGGGTTCAAAGGCAGCAAAATGGCACCCAGGCCGGGAGTTCTTCCATTGGTCAAAGATCTCAAATTGACAACTTGATTATCTTGCTCTAATGTTGTGGTCATGGGGTTGGGCCACAGGCTGTCCCTTCTTCTGGGGATGGCTCTTGATTAGCCACTAGTGTAGACTTCAAGCTCATGAAGATAATGGTTGGAATTTGTTACCTCCATTAGGTGCCTTGATTAATTTTCCATTTGGTGAAATGATTCCTTTGGTTTGCCTTGCTTCACCATTTGGGCCATCATTCTTGGTCTCAGATTGAGGGGGCTTGATCCCAGGAAAACGCAGGCAGGCAGCTCCTTGATCCTCAGGCCTGGCAGCCTGCAGGGATTCAGGGTCAGGGTTTGAATCTCATCCTTGGGCCCAGGTTTCAAGGGTAAAAGAATTGTCAATCCTGACACCATCCCCTTCTTTCCCCGGATGCCCTCATTCAGTGTTGTATGTCTAGACTGTTGGGTATAGATAGTGATAAGGAGCAACTTTTGGGGAAGCTTCAAGTATGGAATTAAGAAGAAGAGAAGTATATTTTATTGGATAATAATTAAGACTTATATAGCTTTTGCTGTGGCAGGGGTTTAGTTGGATCAAACCTAGGGATTGGTCATATGCAGGATGGTTTCAAGCCACTAGATACTTGGACAGTCATGTGATATTGTTTGGTTGCCATTCTTGGTATGTCAAACTGTATATTGGAAAGGCACCAAATCAGGCAATGGCTGAATGTTAAGTAAGTTGGTGGTAGCCAGAATTCTTGTACATCCAGATCCTTGACACCCCCCTTAAGGGGTTACTCTGGTACATCAGGAGGGGGCTTTGTCCTAACAGCTGCAGCCTGATGCTCCTGGAGTTGTTTTCTAGTTGGTACCAGTCTGGTTGAGTGTTCTCCTTTGCTAAGGCAGAGACAGGTTCTGCGGTATTTCTTGACAATAGGGGGTTTGGCACCTTGGAATTTCACTAGATAGGTGTTTTAGTCTGGTTTGTACTTGATGATTCTTCCTGGTCCTCTGTGTACTGATTCTAGATACTTTCTGTTTCCAGCTAGGACCCAGAAAGGGGAGTGGATGGGAAGTGGCTCCTCTGTGGAGGTTACCTTTTGTGTTTTGAGCCTTTTTATTTCTGCTATTTTGGCTCTGAGGTGTATGTGTTGTAGATTTGGTACTTATTCTACTGTGGGGGGTTTCCCCGGTGGAATCCTTACATATGGAAGCTTGTTGTGGGTAATTATTTCTGGTTTGTATCCATATGTTAGTTCAAACAGTGAGTAGTCTGTTCCTTGATTGGTGCGGACCCAGGATACTAGTAATGCATGTTTCACGTATAGTGGCCATGTGTCTTTGTCTTTGCTATCCATTATTTTCTCAAGGGTTCTGAGGAGGCTGCTGTTTAGGCATTCAATTCTGCTGTTGGCTGTGGCCTGTAGGGCAAGGTTGTAGAGTGTTTGATGTTTTTGGATTAAATTGTTGTTTACTATGTGACCTGATAGCTCTGTGTCTTCATCTGCTGATGTAGTCAGGAGTTCTGTAGTCAGATATTATTGCCTTGTTGAAAAAGCAATTTATTGTTTCTCTTATGTGGTTCTGTGTTGCCCAGCAGATGGGCCAACATGTATCAAAGTCAATGACTACAATTAGAAAGCTTTGTTTAGTTTTTGCTTCTGGGAAGGGTCCCACCACGTCCAGCCCCCAAACCTTGAATGGTTTAGGGTCTGGTACTAGATTAACTGTTGGTTGTGAAGCCTTGATGCTGGCGTATTTCTTGCGCACTGTGCACTTTTCAGGTTGTCAACTATGTCTTGTTTAAAATTGGGCCACCATACTATCTTCTTTATAGTGAGGTATATGATGTTAGCCTTTGTATGTCCTAGTAGGCGGTGATGTATTAGTATTGTGGCAACTCTTTGTGCAAGTGGGATGTAGTGAACATGTTTATCTTTAATGATGCAGTATATTGTGCCATTATATATGTGGAAATGTTTATAATTCCTTACTAATGTATCATGGGTCAGTTGATGTGTGGAGGAGTCTTTCCCTTTTGTATTGTACTAAGTGTTATATAGGTTGGTTCAGTCAGGGTCCAGGTGGTCAGGATGATTCTCTCTTGGCTGATATAGCCTAGAGAGAGCATCAGCACTGCCCACTTTTTGTATTTGATGTCCAAATTGAGCTACTCCAGCAGGGACATCCATTTGGCTTGTTGCTGTGTGAGTGCATTCTGAGTTTTGAAATAGATTAAGGATTTATGGGCAGTTAGTACCCAGATTTTAAATGTCCTTCTAGATAACATCTCCATTTCTTGCATGAGTGATATATTGCTAGCAATTCCTTGTAGTGTATTGGGTACCTCTTCTCAATGTTGGTTAGTTTTCTACTTTTGTAACATACTGGTAGCAATTCTTGCTGCCCTGGATGGCAGATGCATAAGACTGTGCCAATTGCAGTGTCACTGGCATCTGACCTAAGCTTGTAGCATATGCTGTTATTAGGATATTGCAAGATTGGTGTTTTGATTAGAGCTTGTTTTAAAAGTTGGAAATTATTGTTGTATTCTGGTGTCCAGATGAATTTCTTTTTGGCATTACCCTTGGTTAGGTCATTGATTGGTGTGGTGAGCTTTCTGCAGTCTTTGATGTATTACCTTAGGTAAGCTACCATTCAAATAAAGCATCTAACTTGTTTGACAGAGGTGGGGTGTTTCATGTTGTTTATGGTTTTTATTTTATCTGGATCTGATTTGATGCCACTTTCAGAGAAAATGTGGCCCAAGAACAGGAGTTCCTTTTCCATAAATTGGCACTTACTAGGTTTAGCGTAAAGTTTGTGCTTTGCAAGTCAATCAAGTGTCTTTCAGACATGAAAAAATTGCTCCTATTTAGTTTTTGGGAATATGATGATTTTGTCAAGGTAGCATAATGTATTCAAGAGACAATTTTACGCTTGGTTAATCATAGACACAAACGTTGCAGGAGTGTTGGTCATCTCAAAGTTCATTTATTAAAGTTGCCCAGACATTTATGACTGGTACAACAAGCCCATAGAGCCAAAACAGAATGATCAAAAGTCTTATATACAATGTAAAAAAGGAGGAAGGGGGTAAAGAAACCTGCAGGGTAGGGGGAAAACCTTGGGTGAGAGGAAAGATTGTGAAGGGGAAGAGTACTTTGAGATATATATCCCATTTTGGGCAATATAACTTTCAGGATTTTGGGATAGTGGATGCTGTCAGGCCCAAATTAAAAATTGTTATTAAATCCAGAAAAAGCTGGGCCAGACAAACTTTGGGCCTTTGGCCCGCGTTTTTTTGTTGCTTGATTCCATTCTGTATGTGTGGCCAGTGGTGTGTGTGGGTTGGGAGGGTCAAAATTTTGGGTAGGCCCCTTTTTTAGGCTCTAATGATAAAACAGTGAGGCAAAACTGGACATAAATTCCACCTGAAATGTGCTGATCCAGAATAATCTGGGCATAAATTCCCTTGGGCCAGCTGCCTGTGTTTTTTTGTTGAACAGCCTGATACACATTTTGTGTGGCTAAATCTGTTTGCAACTATGATTTTAGGGCTAATGCCTAGGGTTAGTGCCCCAAAAGAATGAGATGTAATCTCTAGGGTCTGGCGTGGCATGGAGCAGTAGATCAAAAGGCTAATAGATGATCCAAATTAATCTGGGCCATCCGCCCAGATTTTTTTGTTGGAGGGTCTGTGCCTGCTATGGGATGATCTATTTTGTTTTCAGCTGAGTTAAGGTGCATAATAGCTAGGCTGTGCCCTCAGTGCAACTGGTAGATCACATGTGAGTACCAATCTGCTGAGAATGTGACTTTCACATTTTTGTGTAACTGCTGGACCACGTTTAAAATTGTAGAAACACCTTGTATTGTGTGGTGCTTTATGGTAAATGTATAAAAAGTCTGAAGGTGGAATGTGTTTGTTAAATGGGAGAAAATAATGTGCATTTTTCTGGGCCACATTTATCCAAAAATATTGTCCTTTGGCCTGGGGTTTTTTATTACCAACTTACTTCCTTGCTTGACTGCTGCTATGGTGAACTCTATCAATCCAGATGCAGCTTCTTATGGTCCATTATTATCTGAGAGAGTCAAGGCCATACATTGGCCTTGCTCAAAGCAGTTATTAGCACATCTGGGCCAATTGGTACTGCTTTGAGGTTGCAGGAAAATCCTATTCATGCCTGGGACTAGGGCTGGAAATCCTTCAGATGAGTTTGTCCCATTGGTGGGGTCCATCAGCCACTATGAATTAGTGACCCCACCAGAATTAGGACCACTGCTGTCATTGGCTGTGGCATCTTTGGCTTTTTTGGGTGTCCTGGACTGTTTGGGGTCTCCAACTGTATATGGGGATGGCTTAGTCACTGCAGCAAATTTAGTCTGGGCTTTGTGTCTTGGTCTGCCACCCTCCTGTGCAGAGGCTGCTTGATTCTGATTTACTGAGTCTGAGTGCTGTGCATGTAGCATATTCTCTTGGACTGTCGCAGTAGGGGGGCAAGCCAATGAAACTTGGGCTGGGTTTTCCAGGGGTTCCTGTTCCATCTGGGCCAGATTTTTTATTAGCTCCTCTATTTTAAGGGCATTAAGTGACTGGGTCCCTTGCACATGCATTTGGGTGGTATGAGGTACCTCTTCATGGTCAAAATCAGATATCACTATTGGTTGAGACTGAGGCTAGGTTTGGGCCTTTGCATGAGCCTTTTTCTGGCACAACATGATTGGCTTGACCACCTCATACTCAGCCATGGTGCCCCAGGCCACGGCTACAAGAGCATTCATCTGAGTACCAGATGGCTCAGTATTCTGGGGCTCCTTGGGGGTGTCTTGTTTGGCGGTCTGGACTCCTGCTATGATTGTAGGGCATAGAGCCTCTCTGTGGTCAAGAGCAGAGCATAGCACACAAGTGGGCTGTTTTGCTCTGGGAACACCTTGAACTTGCCACTCAAAGTAACATCTTTTTTCAGAATGGTTTCACGGTGTGGAATGGACAAAATTCTGCTATTCACATATGGTTTGATCATAGTCATCACCTTTGCTGTGGCCAGGTGTCCCATGTAGGGGTTTTTTAGCAGCTCAAACTGCACAATTTCCCCATACTTAGACAGTCCTTCCTTAAGCTGGGATTCCAGCTCCTCTCTGGGAATGTCCAAAGACATGGCCTCAAAGGACATGAAGAGTGTGGTGTCCTGGTTGAATCTGGTGCGGGTGGTGGGCATGACTATCTGGGTCTTCTTCCCCTTGGGATCAGTAATCTCAAGGGTGAAGATCTCTTCCGCTGCCTGATATGCATATTCCTTGCAGAGGAGGCCAAGATCAAAGAAGTCATGTAGAGGTCTCTGGTGATTAGATACAGCCTTGGGATACGCTGTGGCAATTGCTTTGGCTGCCTCCTGGAACTTGGTGGGGTCACCTATAAAGTTGACTCTTATCCCATGGGGTACAGAGGACTTGGGGAGGGCTCTAGTGATGTCTTGGAACCATTGTTCAGAGGTCACAAACTTGAACCAACCTTCTGATGGCATAAAGGGCCCCTTCTTGGTGGATCTGGCAAAGTACACCAGCTGGTCCTTGACGGTGCGCTTCTGACCCTGGACCACCTTGGCCTAGGATCTGGTGTTGTTGTTGGACATACCTTTCTTTTTAATAAAAGACTTGTTTAAACTCAGACTCTTATGCGCTTATCACTTGCTTTTAAATTTTCAATTCCAAAAAGTGGGATTGAGCTGATCAAGAAAGGTCATCCCAAAGTTCATTACCCTACATTCAAAGGATACAAACGCGCATAGAACACAGTTTTTGGTATATCTTTTTCTTTTATTTTAACTCGGTTGTAACCTAAGGTGAGGTCACTTTTGGAGAGAAATTTGGCTCTGGAGAGTCTTGCAAACAGATACTCTATGAGTGGAAGGGGGTATTTATTCTTTACTGTGCTTGCATTGAGAGCTCTGTAGTCAGTTACTAGACAGAGTGAGCCTGCCTTTTTCTTAACAAAAAAAAACTGCTGCCCCAAGGGGATTCTGATGGACAGATGAAGCCTTTAGCTAAGTTATCCTCAATATGTTCTTTGAGGGTTTGTGTCTCCATGGAGAAGGTCTGTAGAGGGATGAAGGTTTGAGCATGACCTTGAATAGGTCAATGCCATATTTGACCTCCCATTTGGGAGGTAGCTTTGTTAACTCTTCCTTAAATACACAGATGTATTCATTTAGGAGTGCTACAAGCTCTGGGGATTGAATTTTGATTGTTTGCATGTTATTAGATTCAATGTACCTCATTATGTGGAGGGTATTATCTTTGGTTAGATGTTCTGAGTCATCTTGGTTTATGACCTGGACAAATACTGTGTCTCTTAGAATGAGGTCATTGGGTTCTTTGAGGATGTTAAAATTGACTCTATTGCGTTTGATGGTCATGGTTTTTGTTTTCCAACATACACTAGGGTTCACTCAGGTGAACCAGTCCATGCCTGCTACAATTTTGTAGTTTATGTTGTTAATGAAAAGACCTTTTATGGACATTTGTATGCCTTGGAGGTCAATTATGAAGGGAGTTGTTTTGCCTTCAAGTAAAACCTTTGATTTATCTGCCATTTGGGTGTATTTGAAGTTGGATTTGATAACTGGTATTTTGTATTTGGATACAAATGGTTTGCCTACCATAGTGTGTTGTGCACCAGAGTCAAATAAAATTTTGTGTGTATAAGATTTATAAGTGCATGTGTCGACAAGAAGTTGTGAGCAATCTTTAATTTTTACGCTCAAAAAAATGGAAGATTGCGGGACACGTGGGATGCAAGCAGCAAAGTCTGTGCCTTGGTACAATTTCTTGTTGGTTTGGGGGGGGGAACAGGGGCACTTAAGCCTGTTTTCCCTCCTCTTTTCCCTGTTCCTCTGTTTTGATACTTTTGAGGTCAGAGAATGTGGGGTCAGATTCATAGTGGGTTGCTGTTTCCGCATTATTCACTTTGATGGTGTCCTCCTTCTTGGGATGAGAGCAGTTTGTGCTCTGGCTGCAATTGACATTGTTACAATTGGAGTTGTTGTTGCTATGTTTGGTGTTTTGGCATTTGTTGCCATTGGATTTTTTTCTGCTTTTGCTTTTTGAGGAGCAATTGCCGTTGCATGCAGCATATTCCATGTTTGCGCGTTTTTCTGTGCGCTTGGCTTCTGCAATGAGCGCAGGCATGGAGGTATTAGCCTCTGGGCAGATGAGGGCAGAAACAGAGGGTTTAATTCTGTTGATTAATGAGGATCTGGTATGTATGTTGTCAGCTTGTGCTGGGTTTTGGATCTTGCAGTGTATCTCTTCAAATTCATTGGCATAAGCTGTGATAGTGGTCTTCTGAGGAAGATTGCTGAGCTGTATTGCAATGTCTTAGAGGGATTTGATGATGCAGAAATTGTGGGTGATGTCTGCTTTGAACTCTTTCCAGTTATAAAGCTTCTTATCAGTTTGTGAGCCAACCCAAGTGGTAAACCAGTTAGCTGCGGCCTTGTAAAGGCGCTTGCTGGCTTCCTGGACCCATTTTTCATGGGGGATGTGGCTGATGCGGAGTTTAGCAGCTGAGTGGTCTAGCCAGTTGATGATGTTTTCTTTGTTTTTATCAAAGAACTTGTCAATATTAATGTACTTGGTGTTGGTGAATTTGCCTGTGGTAGATGGTTGTGTGTTTGTTTGTAGTTGAAGCAAGCAACTGTAATGAATTATCTTGGCGTTTGCTTTGGGCATGACCAGTCCTTTGAATACGGTGCATCCACTAGGTATATCCTTGTTGATATTGTGGGTGCAGAAGTATGTCTTCCAGGTATCCTGGGATGTGGCCTGGTTGAGTACGTGAGCAAAGGTGGGAGGTTTCTGTTCAGTTATTTTCTCTTTCATGGGTGTGGTCAAAAACTGTAGCTGCTACTAGTGATAAGGAGCAGCTTTAGGGGAAGCTTTGAGTATGGAATTAAGAAGAAGAGAAGTATATTTTATTGGATAATACTTTAGACTTATATAGTTTTTGCTGTGGTGGGGGTTTAGTTGGATCAAACCTAGGGGTTGGTCATGTGCAAGATGGGTTTGAGTTGCTGGATACTTGGACAAGTCATGTGATATTGGTTTGTTGCTTTTCTTGGTATATTAGATTGGCACCAAACCAGGCAATGACTGGATGTTAAGTGTGTTGGCAGTGGCCAGAATACTCTTACATCCAGCTCCTCAACACTAGCAAGAATTAGCCCTAGTAATTTTTTAATTACTATACCTGAATGCAGGGTAGTAAAATCAAGATAGGAGTGAACAATATGTGGGGGTAAAAATTATCTTTATTTCATATAAAAACCAAGTATATATAGAGAGGTGGGAAATTGGTAGAGGGGGAATTGGTGGGATGAAAGGCCAGTAAATTAGGCCAGGTTTGGCATCAATACCATAATCAAAATATCAATATCAATATAGGCTATTGATTTTGCACCCAGAAGTAGAGATCAATTTAGCAATCAGATTATTGATGTCACCTCCATTTAGGTTTCTGGACTCAAGCACCAATTATGAGCCTTAATTCCGGAATCAAAGGCCTTGTTTGTTGCCCCTTTGTGTAACCTCCAAATTTCCAAATCACTAAGAGAATTCAAGTGGAATCTAGAATACTCTGAAATCCACTAGTTCTCAATCAATTGGTTGAGCAATTGCCTATGTGTGATTACTTCTGGATCTGACCTCAAATTTAATGTCCATCAAATCCATCACTTTTTAGCACATTGTGACATTCAGGTTCTTCTTGTCCAGGTAGAGTTGGACGGCATCCTTGGCATTAACTAGGTTAACACAGGGGTTCTCAGGTACTTTTCTTTATTGGGTATTCTTTCCACTTAATATAGTACTGGGGTTTTTGGTAGTGGGCTATGTTGCTGTGTATGTATTTGACTTCATATTCCTCAGAGTGGCCTGTTTAGATGGGTGGGGGGCTGTCTTGAGTTGTTGGTGGGGAAGCAAATTTCCATCTTTTTAAACAACAGGGAGCGGTGGAACACATCATGAATCTTCCAGGTGGGGGTAGGTCCAGTTTGAAAGCAACCTCTCCAACTAGTTTGGTGATATTGTGGGGGCCACTTTTCCTGTGAGATAACTTCCTACAGGGCACATTTAGGGGTACATTCCAGGAGTCCAGGTATACTTCATCTCCAACTTGCAAGGGTTGGCCAGGGGTTTGTTTACAATTGTAAAAGGCTTTGTACATTTGTACATTTGTACTGCACGGTTCAGGTTGGTTAGGCAGGTGATTTGTGTTCCATGGATCTGTTTTATCCAGGAACTTCCAGTAGTGTTGGCTTTTTTCCCACCAATCTTGAGGTCCCAAGTGGGGTCAAACCTGTAGTTGGCTTTGAATAAGGACATGCCAGTAGAGGCATGGTCTTTACTATTGTAGGTAAACTGGGCCATAGAAATCATTTTAGCCCAGTTGTTCTGGTTGGCATTGGCGTAGCATCTGAGGTATTGCTCAAGAATTTGGTTCACTCTTTCAGTTTGGCCGTCTGTTTGCAGGTAGTAGGAGGTTGATATGCAGTATTTGATTCCCAACTCTTTCATCACATGTGTCTAGTAGTTTGAGTTAATTGGGGTCCTCTGTCTGTCATGATTTCCTCAGGTGTTCTGTGTTGAGTGAGGATGCAGTCATGAAAGTGTTGAGCTGTCTCTGCTTCCGTGCAATGGGTGGTGATTGGTACAAAGTACGCCATCTTGGTGAAAAAGTCTACCATGACCAAGATTGTATTAAAAGAGAGGGATGGGTGCAGTTCCACAATGTAGTCCATGGAAACATATATCCAAGGTCATAGGGTATATTCAAGGGTCTTAGAAGTCCTTCAGGCTTGTTTCTGCAAGTTTTGGTCCGCCCACAGGTCTCACATCCCTTCAGGTACGCGCTTACTTCTTGGTCCATCTTTGGCCAAGAAAAATTTCTTCTGATGCTCTGGAGGGTCTTGAGTCTCCCTGGGTGTCTAGCCATTTTGGAATTGTGATAGTCTCTCAAGATGATGGTTTTGATGCCGCCTTCTGGTACAAAGATCCTGTTGTGGAGCATTAGCATTGTTTGTTTCAACAAGTAGCCTTTTTGGTAATGGGTGCTATCCAGGGATTTAGAGAGGAGCATAGATCTTGATTTTGGTGAATTTTTCAAGTGTTTGGGCCTTTAGTACTTCTGGTTTGCTGGCTCTAATTTTCATCAGTCCCAGGTGGATGCCCAGGCTCACTGGGTCCAGGAGTACTTGGGTGTTATGGCCGTGAGTTTCTTTGTGGGTAGGCATCAGTTTGGCTCTTCTACTCAGAGCATCAGGGACCAAATTGACCTTTCTAAGTTTTTAGACAATGTTGAGGATGTAGTTGGCTAGTTCCAAGGCCCACCTGGCCTGTCTCTGGTTCATTTGTCTGATTTGAAGAATTATACCAGGTTTTTGTGATCAGTGAGGACTTTTACCAGGAACTTGGCACCACACAGGTATCTTTTTCAATGTTTTAGAATTTTCATGATCACAAGCATCTTCTTGTAGTAGATTGGGTAGTTTCCTTTGGATGACAGCATCTTCTTGGAGTAATATGCTACAGGATGTATCATACCATTACCTCCTTCCTGAAGAAGGATCCCTCCCACTACAAAGTCAGAAGCATCAGTTTCCAGAGAAAACAGTTAGGAAGGTTCAGGCATTGCAAGGACAGGGGTGTTTGTGAATGCTTTCTTCAGGGTCTCAAACAAGGTAGTACACTCTTTGGTCCAGGTGAAGGTGACTTTATAAGAGCATAGTTGTGTCAAAGGCAACATGATGAGAGAAAGAATTTGGATGAAATCTCTGCAATAATTGGCTAGCCCCAGGAAACTCCTGATGTCCTTACGGCAGGTAGGCATTGGCCAGCTGATTACTGCGTCCACCTTGTCTTGGGTCATTGCAAAGCTTCCAGTTTTGACCACGTACCCCAAAAAATCTACTTCTGACTGAAAGAATTTACATTTCTTCAGTTTGACGTGGAGTCAGGCTTGTGAGAGCTTCTTGAGGATCAGGTTGAGGTGTTGTAAGTATTCTTCATGGAACTTGCTGTAGATTAGGATGTTGTCAAGGTAAAAAACCCAGAATTTGTCCTAGTATTTTCCCAGGATGGTGTTAATCATCTGTTGGAAAGTGCTTGGGGGTGTTTTGTAAAAACTGAACAGCATCACTAAGTACTTGTAGAGACCATATCTTGTCTTGAAAGCTGTCTTATACTCATCCCCTTACTTAATGTGTATTTGGTTGAATGTATTGTGGAGGTCAATATTTGAGTAGACTTGGACACCAGTGAGTACATCACATAGCTCATTGGCGTTTGGGATGGGGTATTGGTTTTTTACAGCAATTTGATTCAACTTCTGGTAATTCACACATGGTCACATGCCTCCATCTTTTCCCCAAAAAATAGCATTGTAAATGAGCAGGGTGCTTTTGATACCCTAATTAACCCCTTGGCAGTCATTTCCTCAAGATATGTCTTGAGAGCAACCTATTCCTTGTGATTGCAGATGTAGATGGGGCCGTAGCTGGATTAAGTGTTGGGCAGCAGGTCAATTGTGTGATTGTAGACAGAGTGCTCAGGGAGTTGGCTAGCTGCGCTCTCATCAAAACATGATTCCACTTAGCTAGAGGGGCAGGAAGAGCACCTACACTGAGTTTTAATTGTATAGTCTTGAATCCTTGGGTGAATTCTTCTGGATTGGTGAAAAAGGGTACAATTTTGAGGTTTCTTTTGTCTCCTAAGATGACAGTCTGTTCTCAGTAGTTGAGGATGAGGCCGTGTCTGTTGGACCAGGAGTCTCCAAGGATGAGGGGGTGCAGTAGGCCTTTCAGCAGGATGAGAGACAAAGGGTATGTATTGCTCCCTATAACTAGAGGCAATTCTTTTCATATTGGTATCCATTGTCTTTAGTGCTGTTCCCCATGATGTTCTGTAGGCAGTTCTCTGAGGCAGACAGGCCCAGTTCTTGAGTTAGGTCAGCATCAATGAAGCTCTTGTACGCTCCTGTGTCAATGAACACCTTCAATCTTTGGAGTGTTCATTTGACATTGACTGATACAAGAATAAACTTGTAAGACTGGGAAGAAGTGTTTATTTGGTCCAAAGAAATGGGGACGGCATTTTTCTTGGGGCAGGCTCTGGTCAAGTGCCCTGATTTGTGGCAATAGAAGCAAAGTTCTTCTCTATAGTGTCTATGGAGTTCCCTAGGGATTATCCCGCTATGTGAGGCGTGGGGGTTTGAGTCTGGTGGTATTGGGCTGTACTGGTATTCTCTTGGTTCATGCTGAGGCTCTGGCACAGAGGGACCAGTTCTTCTAAGCCAAGAGTGGGTCGTGATTCTTTAGCAGGTCTTTAATGGCTGGGTTCACTCCCTTTTGGAACATGATGACTGCCAGTTTGTCCTCAAGTTAGGTGCAGGTTTTCAACTTGAGGAATTTGTCAATATGCGCTTTGATGGTTTGAGAACCTTGTCAGATTTCTAGCAAGGAATTCAGGGTGTAATATATAGTGTCACAATCTTTCCCAGAGGCCATTAATTCTGCTTCAAACTTGGCATAATTCAAGCGGAATTCCATGTCTTCTGCTATGGTCTTGCCAAACCAGTCTAAGGCGTTTCCTAAGAGCATGGAGAGAGCTCCAAGTACTTTCTTAGTGTCACTGGAGTAGGATAGATGTGTTGGCTTGAAAGTACAGGCAGAGGACTGGCATAGCATGCCAAGCTTTTTTGTGTTTA
Source organism: Entomophthora muscae (assembly GCA_014839935.2). Taxonomy (NCBI): domain Eukaryota; kingdom Fungi; phylum Entomophthoromycota; class Entomophthoromycetes; order Entomophthorales; family Entomophthoraceae; genus Entomophthora; species Entomophthora muscae. The sequence continues at coordinate 244,142 of QTSX02006517.1, forward strand.
AGCTTCTACATCTGGGGCGTTTTCACCTTTGTGAGAGATTGGTTGACAATCACATTCTGCACCCAAAAAGAGGGAGACTTGGCTATGTCAGAGACAGCAGTGTTAGTTTTCTTAGGGTTTTTTGGGTTTGCATTATTCCACATGGAAGAGATCAGGTTTGTGGTCATCTTATAGGTGTAATAAATGATTATCATAAAAAAAAGCATACAAGATGCCCCAACAAATATCAACATCTTGGGGCTCAGGGTACCAGGTTTAAAGTAGATTGGCATAATGTCAGGGATCCACGCTTGGGCAGCCAGCCTGTTGGTTTCAGGGATCATTCAGGCCAGGGTTTTTGTAGATAAAGCCCACCACACGAGAAGAGCTAACTTAAAAAGGTAGGTGAAGGACTTCCCCACCCAGGACCATGGGCTGGTGGCCAGGATTATTGTGTCAATTACCCCAGTGAGGGAAAATATACACAATCCTAAAAAGCTTGCCAGGGTGGTTGGTTGGGAGGTCAGGTGAGGAGGCAGGCATTGGCTTGGGGGTCACAGGAGGCTCCATGTTGAGTTTGTAGGTAGGCCAAGAGATCTAGTTCAAGGATCTTTTCTGGGGTGTAATACCTATATTTGGGTCTCAAAGGGTACTCTGTGAAGTAGACAGGACCAAAGAGAACACCTGGAGGACAGGAATCTGAAGGTGGAGGGGCAGGAGGGCTGGAAGATCTTACACTGATTTGATAAAATGCAAAGTCAAAATAAGGCAGTAGCTGTGTAAACCAAAATAACATAACCTTTATTCAAAAATGGCAGTAAGTTAAAGTGCAGGTTGTTTTGTCTATATAGCATCCCACTTTCAAACTTAATATTTTCCATGGGGGGTTCATCAGGGCATTGGAAAAAGTGGGCCTGGGGGCTCTGTGTGCTTGTGTTAAAAGGCAGCAAAATGGCACCCAGGCCAGGAGTTCTTCCATTGGTCAAAGATATCAAATTGGCAACTTGATTATCTTGCTCTAGTGTTGTGGTCATGGGGTTGGGCCATAGGCTGTACCTTCTTCTGGGGATGGCTCTTGATTAGCCACTAGTGTGGACTTAAAGCTCATGAAGATAATGGTTGGAATTTGTTACCTTCATTAGGTGCCTTGATTACTCCTCCATTTGGTGAAATGATTCCTTTGGTTTGGCTTGCTTCACCATTTGGGCCATCATTCTTGGCCTCAGCTTGCAGGGGCTTGACCCCAAGAAAACACAGGCAGGTAGCCCCTTGGTCCTCAGGCCCGGCGGTCTGCAGGGATTCAGGGTCAGGATTTGAATCCTGTCCTTGGGCTTGGCTTTTAAGGGGAAAAGAATTTGTCAATCCTGACAGATGGTGAGGTGCTGCCTAGGTGTTGGTAGCCTATGAATCAAAGAAATGATGGTTAAGTCTACCACATTACTTCAAATTCCTGACACCACCCAATTATTTTAGTGCACACAATAGATAGAAAAAATAAGAAGAAATTGGTAGGACACGCCATTTTGAAAACACCACTTTGATTTACGCCATCTCAAATTTAATTTGAGATGGCGTTTTTTGTGTTAGTAATTTTGAATCACAAAAAAATAAAATAAACAAATAAATAAATAGTTAAAAATTACATATACTCTTATAATGCAGCATCTCAAATTTACGCCATCTCAATTCTGTCACTTCAAGTCTTTTTAATTAAATCTTATTTTGCTAACTTTATTTACATATGAAATCATTTAGTGTGGAGTGTTTTTACATCATCTCAACTTTACCTCATTTCAAATCAAACTATTTATCTTTAACTAAAATAAGCTTATACCCAAACTAAAATAAAGCCTGTTATATAGTGCCAGAAGATGTTCCTATAGTATTAACCCAAGACACTTATACTAAGAATAACCTAAAAAGACACCACTATGATAGTCCTTCTAGTGATTGTCATTGCTGGGTAAAAAAACCAGTTTTGGTATATGTAATTTATA